>JAMKQA010001663.1:0-44940 GCA_024699735.1 Posidonia australis | reverse complement strand
TTGTTGGGGTTTGATGTATATGACTGTGTTTTACTGAAGGTTTTTTGATTGCCATAGTCTGCTATTTGCTGTTGTGATGGTAAAACTTGGAAGAGGTCCTTGTTCCCTTTTATTTTGGATATTTATGTGCAGAAGCATTTCTCACGTTCTTTATCAAAAAAATGTTTAAGAACTTGGACGGTACGAAGCATTTGAGGGTGCTGCTATACTTCTCAAAGAAAAGAAAAGATACGAGGGAAATAAGTTTGTTGTACTTGTATTTCTTGATTTGGATGTTTTTGTTCCATAAATGGGTCAAGATAAAAGTAATTCTTGTTAGTTTGCAGAATGAGATTCTCAATTTTATGTAACATTGATTTTTTTCCCTCAAAATCTTCTTCAGCTGAAGTACTTCCAAACAAGACTTTTACAAGGAAACTGTAAACCTGTGATGAATGTAGCAAAAGGCAAACGTAGTCTGCTATCCATACGCTGTAACTGTCAATCATAACAATGTCGTCCCCACAATTACAGTTGGAAGTAGACGAGACTCCTTGCCGATGAATTCACTAGAATTCATAAGTTGTCCATAATCTAGACACTTAGGTTATGTTTGATTTAGACTTGGACACTTAAATTTTGATAAGAATCATTTTATTTTTGTAATACAAAATTGATAAAAGTTAAGGTGTGAGTAGTAATTCCGTGGAAAAGTCTAAATGAATCAAACACAACTTTAATATTTTTATTAATGTAAAATCATCATTTAAGTTAACTGTAAAGCATTAGATTTCATAATTAACGATCAATAACTACACAAATTAAGTTATTATTAATTTTTGCAAACGATAAATATTCTAGTAATTATATACTTGACCATGTGTACCACCATTAACACAACTTTAAGTATGCGAAAACATCATAAGGTTCCAAATGCAAATAAGCCACCCCAGATTTTAAGGGAAAATTAGAAAGTTGGTCAAAATAAATCCATAGAGCCAGTCCATTGTCACAACCCCAAATTCAAAATAAAGGCACCTGAAGGTGTGAACACATGCTTAACTCACAAGTAACTTATTTAATGGATAACACATAGATCCATATAAAGATCCATTTAATCTAACGAACTTGTTTTGATTTTTATTGTGATAATTTCTGATTTATTGTTGGGTAATCTATTTAAATAACCGAAGATGGCGGTGGAAACAAAGAAAGATCTGTTGTTTTGTCAGAAGTTGTGGAAAAGGCTCATAGTCTGGAACCTGAAGGTGTGAACTCAATTTTATACAAGGGTGCTGCTAAATCTAGGGCAGAGTTCTTCGCGGCAAGGTCTTATCATGGTCTTGACATGCTCTATGAAAATTCATCTTTACAATCTTTTATCATTGGAAGAACGGGAAAAGCATCTGGATATGACAATGAGAAGAAATGAATCCAAAACGCTCATGGTAGATTTTTGATCTGTTGAAAAGCTCTTCAATGAGTAAAGCAGTAGCCATCCAAGTATGAATCATGACTCATAACTGTGGTTCTTTGTTGGGGTTTGATGTATATGATTGTATTTTACTGAAGGTTTTTTGGTTGCCATAGTCTGCTATTTGTCACAGTGGCTTGGAGAACTTTAAACTCGTCACAGGTATCGGGTTCGAATCCTAGGACATTTACCTCTTACTATCTCAATCGTTAACAAAAAAAAAATATATAGTATGTTATTTGCTGTTGTGATGGTAAAACTTGGAAGAGGTCCTTGTTCCCTTTTATTTTGGATATTTATGTGCGGAAGCATTTCTCATGTTCTTTACCAAAAAAATGTTTAAGAACTTGGATAGTACGAAGCATTTGAGGGTGCTATTACTGCTATACTTCTCAAAGAAAAGATACGAGGGAAATAAGTGTGTTGTACTTGTATTTCTTGATGTGGATGTTTTTGTTCCATAAATGGATCAAGATAAAAGTAATTCTTGTTAGTTTGCAGAATGAGATTCTCAATTTTACGTAACATTGATTTTTTCCCCTCAAAATCTTCTTCAGCTGAAGTACTTTCAAACAAGACTTTTACTAGGAAACTGTAAACCTGTGATGAATGTAGCAAAAGGCAAACGTAGTCTGCTATCCATATGCTGTAACTGTCAATCATAACAATGTCGTCCCCACAATTACAGTAGGAAGTAGACGAGACTCCTTGCCGATGAATTCACTAGAATTCATAAGTTATCCATAATCTAGACACTTAGGTTATGTTTGATTTAGACTTTGACACTTAATTTTCGACAAGAATCATTTTATTTTTGTAATACAAAATTGATAAAAGTTAAGGTGTGAGTAGTAATTCCGTGGAAAAGTCTAAATGAATCAAACACAACTTTAATATTTTTATTAATGTAAAATCATCATTTAAGCTAACCGTAAAGCATGAGATTTCATAATTAACGATCAATAACTACCCAAATTAAGTTATTATTATTTTTTACAAACGATAAATATTCTAGTAATTATATACTTGAGCATGTGTACCACCATTAACACAACTTTAAGTATGCGAAAACATCATAAGGTTCTAAATGCAAATAAGCCACCCCAGATTTTAAGGGAAAATTAGAAAGTTCGTCAAAATAAATCCATAGAGCCAGAACCCCAAATTCAAAATAAAGGAACAAAGGAATAAAAATTCGATCAAGGAGAGAATGGTCGAAATAATCCCCTCAAAAAATAGCCTTCAAAGATTTCATCAAGCACTGAACTCATTTGCAGGAAGAACTGTGGAGACTCAAGTTTGCGTTAGATGGGTTGTTCTGGATGTCCATTGCAATCAAAACGCCAATGGATGGGACCATAGGTGTAGAGATTGCTTGTATTACATAGTTTGGATCCTAATCTTATTGTATTTGCTGTGTGACTTGAGAGATCGAAGAGACAGTAGATCTTTACCCTGTGAAAAGAGTTTCTACCCAACAATGGACCTTTCGACTCCATCATGAACATATTACATACCCCTCCCCTCTCGTGACCCCAATCGCAAATCCGCACCCCCCCAATCACGTGCGCTTGGTGTAGCGACGATAAACAGCGCTCTCCTCTTCGCGGCACCACCACCAACACATTCCACCCCCCCCAACAAAACCCTCACAAGCAGCCCTTCTTCACACCCATTCCCGCCTCCTTTCTCCCTTCTACCGCTACTTCCCTGATCGTCGCTCTGCGGGTTCATGCTCAAATCCATCCTCGATGCTTGAGATTATCTTCTTTTGAGCTGCAATGTTGATCTGCCATCAGATTGGTGTGTGTTTGCCACCTGGGGATCTTCGTCGCGCCGCCCGTGTTTCTCAGCCCCAGTCGTCCAGCTTATGCGCTTCGTCTTCGTACACCTCGAGAACTCACGTAGTCCGTTGTAGAACACGGCCAGCATTGGCTTATGGTCTGCAGCAGCCGCAGCAGCACCGACCTATCACATGTTTGTTTGGAGGTGGAAAAGGGGAGCCGGAGAAGGATTCTGATGTACGTGACTCTTGGGGTTTTCCTTTTTCCTTTTCTTTATGATGTTTCCTTTTCTGTCATGTCTAGCGCGTAGAAATTTCGTCGTCGGTTTAAAACCATTTGTTACTCTAGTGGGATTTCGTTGTTAGCAAATGCTATGAATTTGTGAAGACACGACGGATGCATGAGGCATAAAAACATTGTATAGAATAATCAGAGTAAAATTATTAGTAAAATTGTCTCATGTTTTTTAGTGTATGTGAAGAAAGGTGTGGAGTTGTAGGAATAATTGTAGAAAATCAATTTACTCTGTGTATGTTACCGTGTTGGTGAGGATCCTAGTGGAATTGTGGCATTAACCCATCTTATCATTGACCCCAGGAGTTTTACTTTATGATCGTAAACTGTTTAAGAGGATTAGTTTTATTAACTCTGTACTATTCCAGGGTATTGTTTAATTTTACATTAGTGCTCATGTTAAGATGCTCCCAAGATGTAGAAAGTGGCAATACATGGTTTTGAATTTTGAGTTGTTTAACTTTAAAACCACTATCCTTGTACACCATGGTAAGACTATTAACCAGTCATCTCACTGTTTCTAGTTTCAACATAATCAGATTTGGAATTTCTAGATTGTGTTTTTCAAACTCAACTCTCCCTGAAAGTTTTTTCATTGTTTTCTAGGATACACTATGGAAATCACTTGAGAAAGCTGCGGAAAATCTGAAGAAGCGATCAGTAGAGGGTATATTGAGAGAGCAGTTGCAAAAACAGGAGCTTGATGGTGGTGGTGGCTCTGGAGATTTCAGAAATGGCAGGGGTGACGGATCTGGTGATTCAGAAGATGAAGAATCTGAATCAGTCTTCGATGAATTCATTCAAGTTATCTTAGCAACTGGTGCCCTTACACTTTTGGTAACCTTCTCTTTCCATTGATTGACTTTTATAGTTCGAAGTTATTTGAGCACAAGAGTATGTATCGAGGATCTTATGGTTAATCGCTTCTTTGAATTATCTGATATTAAATTCTATAGGCGGTTGATACACAAGGTGTTTTTGAGTTACTAGATAAATTGCTTGATTATCTTATTTTTTTTGTGATAATTAGCTTAGTTATTTGAAAACAACTTTAGGCTATTAAGCCATGTTTCACAACCCTTTCAAAATATGCAAAAAAATGCTTTATAAACATTCTATCTTTATCATTTGTGAAGTTCATTAGATGCGATTTAGCTTGTCAATTTTTGGGAAGAAAAGATCTCCAATCTTGGTTACATCAAAGGACTTCTCCAAACCACAAAGTGTGCCATTTTCCTGTGTTGGACTCAACTTTTGATGGAATCACATTTTTGACTCTATGTCAAGTGGCATTCAATATTCTTCCCTATCAATGGCCATGAGATGTTGTCCTTGACAAGTTGTGGGGTCTTATCTTCACTAAAATATCAGCATACCCTTTGACTCTATGATCCTATATTTCCATGATGATGTTTTGTTGGAGGGATTATTTGAGTATATATCTTTCGAAAGAAATTTGTCGTTGGCTGAGGTAATCCTTGCGAGCTTCATAACAATGAGCCAAAGTATTGGCAGAGTGCTCAACTTGAATGTAGAGCCCCTCCTTTTTATGAAAAATTGAATGTAGAGCTCCTTAATAAAGTTAAAACCAATAATCTAAATTTCTATGATTGAGGGTTGCACATGTTGGTGACTAAGAAGACCAAGTACTTTATTGAAGCCCTTTGCCTTTTGTGGATGGTGAATGTAGAATGTAAAGGAATGCATAAATTCCATTACATGGTATGCGTTTCGCTGAGCTTATGTTGATCACTCAAAAACCATGAAGCTTTATGTTTTTAACAGAGAATGAATTCCATGCTCACGTGATCATGTTGCCAATGTTGTAGCATCTTTGCTCTCCACTTTGCATAAAATTCCTTGACATGTGGAATAATTGTTCCTTCCACTTCCAAGGTTTGCACTATTATAGGTTGAAAAACATCCTTCGTGGCCAAGCATGGAACTAAATGTCGACACATGCCATAGAAATTTTACCAACATTTAATCAAATATTGGGTCCCACATCTACAATGTCGGTAAACATTGTAGATGTTGGATTGACATATGGTAAATTTTGTATTGTAACTTGCTATTTCCACTCACATGACCAAATTTCCTATAGACATGGTGTATTTTTTCACTTATCGCTGTTTCCACACAACTGTTACTATTTCTACTTACTTGCATTATCTCCTTTCCCTTCCTTTTACTTCCTTTCTCTAAATTCTTCAAGCCTATCCCAAAAGCTTAAATCTATTTAGATGCATGATTCTAAATGTCGATTTCGTGTCGAACTTCGATAAGTTGAAAAATAGACATGTGTCGGAAAAATATCGGTATGTCGGTGGAAACACGGTAAAAAGAAGTTTATATTTGTTCAAAAAACTTCCATTTCGACATCATGTCGGAGTCGTATCTGTAAATTGAAAATAAGACACATGTCGGTGAAATTTCGGTGACACGCGTAGACATTTGGTACCATGCTTAGATGTAAGTATTATAACTTCCAATACTTCTAAAATCTCTTCCAAGTTTTGATCAATAGTACATATATGTGTGTGTGTGTGTATATATATATATATATATTACAACTCAAAGTGCTTAACGCAATAAGTTGTGGGAAAAATGCTTATCCAAACGCTACCTAAGTCATGTGATTAAATATATGTATATTTGTTAACATATATTTTGGATAGTTTTACTAAATATGTATGTTATGAAAGAAAATCTAGTAAATGAAATTACATGTGTTTTAATTTCAAGTTCTTTTTATTGAACTGTCATATTTACAACAATCTAAATATGTTTGCGTTTAAGATATAAGGGTGGATCCCATAACACTTAGTTACCACACAAAGATGAGATTTTATTTCCATCAATTATCCTTAAAATTGTAAACATCTCATTTTCCTAAATTAAATAGGGTTAAATCCGAATTTCATAACTTTAAGAGAATTTGAAAAATCAAATAACTGAAACATTTCTTGAATATTGTGATCCTTTCTTTTATAGATTTTAATACTGTAATGGGAGAAAGATAAAGACTATTATTGCTATTAGATGAAGAGAGTTACATATTTAAAGATTTAGAGGATATCCTACTAAATGAATATCGAATAATCTGCTAACCTATACATACTCAATAAGCTCTAACTCTCTAACACTTTCCCTTAAGCTGGAACATAAATATCAAAAAGGCCCAGCTTGGTACATAAAGGCATAAACACATTACTACTCAGACTATTAGTAAAGATGTCAGCTAACTACTCGAATAACTGAGTGTGTAGAGTAGAAATGACCCCTTTCAACACTATATCTCTTACATAGTGACAATTGACTTCGATATGTTTGATGCACTCATGGAAAGTAGGATTGTTGGCAATAAAAATTGCCACCTGATTGTCACAGAACATTTGCATAGGTGTCTGAGGTGATAGACTAAGCTCAGAAAGAAGAGTTTTGATCCACACCATCTCACATATAGTCTGAGTCATAGACCTGTAGTCTACATCTGCACTAGAACGAGACACCACATTCTGCTTTTTGCTTCTTCATGTCACAAGATTCCCTCTTATATAGGTACAAAAACCAGAGGTTGATTTTCTGTCCCTTTTATCACCTGCATATCCTGAGTCTGAGTATGCCACTACATCAAAATGTCCATTCTTTTGATATATCATACCTTTTCCTGGAAAATTTTTCACACATGCAAGGCTCTACTCTAGTGAACTTATGTTGGCTCATGCATGAACTGACTTAGTAGACTAACAACATATGAGATGTCTGGTCGAGTTACTGTCAAGTAAATAAACTTACCAATCAACCTCCTATATTGACCTAGGTCATCTAGCAACTTAGAACCAGTATCTCAAAATGGTGGTGATTACTTAATAGGAGTGTTCTCTAGTTTGCATCTTAAGAGTCCTTGTCTTTTGAAGAAGATCAAGTGCATACTTTTTTTGGGATAGCATCATTTTCCCACTAGCATAAGCGAACTTAATATCAAGGAAATATCTTGGTTTGCATCCTAGGAGTCCTGTCTTTTGAAGAAGATCAAGTGCATACTTTCTTTGGGATAGCATCATTTTCCCACTAGCATAGGCGAACTTAATATCAAGGAAATATCTTGGTTTGCCCAAACCTTTTATGGCAAAATGGGATGTAAGATATTCTTTTACCTCTTTAATGCCTTCTTGGTCACTATTTGTCACAAAAATATCATCTACATATACCATAAGTAGCACACATTCTTGTTCAGACCTCCTGTAGAAGACTGAGTGATCCATAATACATTTTTTGAAGCCTCTTTTCATCACGACTTGGTTGAATTTCTGAAATTATGCTTTTGGATTTTGCTTTAGGCCATAGATCGCATTCTTGAGTTTGCATATTCTGTTCTTCTCCTAAGCAATATATTCTGAAGGTTGCTCTATAAGAACAGTCTCTGTTAGATTATCATACAGGAAAACATTTTTAACATCAAACAGCCATAAATCTCAGGAATTATTGATAGCCACAGACAAAATAATCTTGATGAAGTTTAGGCAAGCCACTGGAGAATGTCATACGTCTAAGTGAACCTCTGAGTTACCAATCTGACTTTGTAGCAATCAAGTGTGTCATCTGTTTTGTATTTGATGTTATAAATCCAGCGACAGGTGACTACTTGAGTTCCCACAGGACGGGTCACTAACTCCCAAGTACCACAGGTTGCGAAGGTTGCTACCTTTTCATCAATTGTTGTCTTTCATTGGGAAAGTAAAAGTGCTTCTGAGTGATTCCTGGGAATGGATTCTGAACAAAGAGACAAAGCTAAAGTACGAAATTGTGGATGGAGAGAATCATAGGTAACAAAATGAGAGATAGGATGAGCTATGAAAGAACAACTACTTTTCCTTAATGCAATTGGCAGATGTAAATCACTTGAGGATGGATATGCATTGGAGGAAGAAGATGGTTCTACCGTTGGTGGAGGTGATGGTCTCTGGCAACGTTGATATACCTGTAAAGAGAGGGGATCTGCTATAGTAGGGTGAACAATAGTGGGTAAAGGAACAGACTCAATGATTGACTCACCCTTAAAACTAGAGTCACCATAGTATGCTAAAGACTTAGAAAATGTGACATCAGCAGACACAAAATATCTACCAAAGGGTGGATGAAAACACCTATATTTACGTTGAGTCCTGGACTATCCCACAAAGACACACTTGATTGCTTGAGGAGAAAGTTTGTGAAAGATCTTGGACAAAGGCTACACACTTAAACACTCTAGGAGGCAAAGAAAATAAGGTGACATTTTTGTTGAAAACGTTTAAGAGAAATTTCACCCCTAAGTAGTGCAGAAGGCAGTCTCTTGATAAGGTATGTGGCAGTAAGTACCGCATCAGATCATAAATATTTGGGTACTTTCATATGAAGCATGATGATACGAGTAACATCAAGAATGTGCTTTCTTTCTGCCCATTATAATGCCTAGATATGCACGATAAGACTCAATTTTATTGTGGACAAACTCCAATGCATTATCAATATGCAAACATTTGAGAGTAACAATTTTTTATTTTTGAAACAAAAGTTTTGAGTACATTAAAAATATGACCACGATCTTTTAGAAACAATATAGTATCTATGAACAAACATAGACGGGACTCTAGAAGGACCTCAGATGTCACAATGTACTAACTCAAATATGGTAGAACTGGACATAAGACGCAACTACTTAAAGGAAGTACGATGGTGCTTTTCCAACTGACACGACTCATACTCAAACTGGGAAATTGTTACCCATGGCAAGGCTTGCTAAAGTTTCTTGTGAGATGGGTGACTCAACTGGAAGTGCCATTGAGATTATGGCTCTGAAGTAGACATTACAGAGGTTAATCCTTGAGGTATCTCGTCACCAACCAGTAAGAACACACCATTGCCACGTTTACAACACAAACCAATCTTATTCTTCATCCGTAAATCGCTGAAAAATGCAGTGAAATGAGAAAACTGTCACACAACAATGGAGTTGTTTGGTAATCGCATTAATCAAAAGAAGATTCATAGGAAAATCAGGTATATATAACATTTTATCAAGAGAAAGGTAAGAAGAAGTCTGGACAACTCCTTCCTTAGAAATTGGACAAGAATGACTATCAACAATAGCTACAGATTTAATGTCGGATAATTGGGAAAGACGGGTAAAAAGGATTTTTGTACCTTACATATGGGAAGAGGCATCAGAATCTAGGATCTAGGAAGAGTTCTTGAAAGTCAAGAAAGTACTAGTACATGTGGAAGTAAAGTAAGAGGCAGTGACAGTGGAAGCAGTGACATGAAGCTGTAGGAACTTGTCATAGTCAGCCTGTGAAATGGTAACTGTCTGGTCCTTACTAGTGGCTGTGACTGGTGTAGAGTCTGTAGTAATATGTGCAGATGAAAAAGAGGAAGGTCGACCATGTAAATCCCAACATTTCTCAATACGATGTCTAATCCTTCCACAATAGATACACTTGGAGCGCCCCCCTTCTCGAATCTGTACGACTTCAGCCACGAGAACTACCATGTCCTTGGCCATGAGTAGCCGTTATAGCAGAATGGTCTGAAACTAAAGAAGTGTCTGTGGAGATGTGGAGAATCCGAGCAAAAGTGGTTTGCAGATTGCAGATCAGGAACACGGTCAGTCCCTAGAATTAAGGGTGCACATGGTTTGATCATAACCGGTTAACCGAATCAAACCGGTTAAAATGTATTGAATTTAAAATGGATTGAATGGTTCGGTTCGGTTCTCAAATCTTGAAACTATCTTTAGTGGTTCGGTTCTTGGTTGTGAATGTAGTTAACCAAAACGAACCAAGAATTGATTTATATATATATATATATATATATATATATATATAATATAAGTACTATTACTACTTACTTAATATTAATATATAATATAATATATATAATATATATATATTTTTTCAAATCCACATGTTCAATATCCGATTGACTCTAATTTATATTCCCACAAGATGTGATGATCATTACTTAGTATTTACTTCTATGATCACAAGTTCATAATTATTTCTAATCTTAATCGAGAACTGAATCGAACCGAATCAATCAATTTTTGAACGGTTCGGTTCGGTTTCAAGTATACATATGGTTTAGTTCGGTTCCAATATAGTCAGAACCGATAGATATGGTTCAGTTCATAGTTTTTGACAGAATCGAATCGAAATATGCACACCCTTACCTTGAATCTAACCTCTAATTTGAGAACTAAGGTTTGGTGATAAACTAAACAGGTAAATCGCCACTGCAAGCTCCTCCTGATACACTGTATCATCTGTTTAATGTCTGTTGTCAAAGGCTGATGCACCTCAAGCTCGTCAAGTAAAGAGCGTAATAGGGCAATGTGTTCTAGAACAGAGTGGTCTCCCTGACAAAGAGTAAACAGTTGCTCATAGACCTAAAAAATCCAAGAAATGTTTTTCTCATAACCATATGTGAGACGAAGGGTAGCTGGCCTCAATATCATAACTTTCCGAGCCACAGCAGGCTCCATACTGTTTATCATCCAAGAAACTATAGCCGCATCATCTGTTAACCAGTCATCATACATTCTTGCTATTCGGAGGAATGTAATAAGGTGGTTGATTTTTCGGTATGCAAGTATGAAGGTCTCAAAACTTTAAGCCTAAAGTAGATAATTCTTGCCATTTAACTTCTCAAAAGTGTCACTAAGGTTTTTCACTAGTGATTCACGTGTAGCTATGATCAATCAAAACAAAACACAATATAGATGGTTTGATTTTGCAAAAAACTGGCAAGACTGATTTGACTTATACGCATGGTTCTAAATGTCGATTTTGTATCGGACTTCGATAAGTTAAAAAATAGACATGTGTCGGGGAAATATCGGTATGTCGGAATTATGTCGGTGGAAACAAGGTAAAAAAAAATTACATTTGTTCAGAAAATTTCAATTTCGATATCGTGTCGGAGTTATGTCGGTAAATTGAAAATAAGACACGTGTCAGAGAAATTTCGGCGACACGCGTAGACATTTAGTACCATGCTTATACGAGATTGAAACGTTAAAAATTGTCTCGAGAAACACAAACACAACACCTGGAGGCACAAACTGTGTGGATTTCATGTATCTACACCCACACAAACAAGAAACAAGACTAGAAAAAGATTTACGACATGACTTGGGCATTGTACAATGGGAAAAACGGGTTGGACGACCCTCCGACGAGACTGGGGTCGACAGAACCCTTGCCGGCGGCAATCGAACTGGCCGCCTACGACTGTTGTGGCAGTGGAAAGGCCAGGAGGTGGAAGAGGAAGCAACGGGAGGGCTGGAGGAGACCTGGGTTGGTCGACAGTGGCTGGAAAACGGTGGCGGTGGCGGTTTCCAGCGGTAGTTTCTTGTGCAGACGGCGGTTTCCAACGGTGACGGCGTTGGTTTCCAACAAGGTGGCTGAGGGTGTAGGTGGAGGTTAGGGTTTAGGCCTGTACTCTGGTACCATGTAATGGAAGAAAGATAAAGATTATTATTGCTATTAGATGAAAAGAGTTACATATTTAAAGGTTTAGAGGATATCCTACTAAATGGATATCCAATAACCTGCTAACTTGTACATACTCAATAAACTCTAATTCTCTAACAAATACGTTCCACATATGTACATGTTGCTTTTGTTTTAGCTTAAATAACATTGTTCTCTTGCTTGGTTCTTGATTTGTAATTGTGACAGGTATTTGTTAGTTTTCTGTTTTTTTTCCTTTACTTCTTTTCTGGTCACAAGGCTTGCGAAATCTTTGCTAAATAGGGAACCTGGTGTATTTCTTCTACCTGATTAATTATTTACTCGATGTTTCTGGTATTATAATAATGAAAAATCCCATATAAACCCATAGGTGACTCAGTCATGACACTACTTGACAATTTGAAATTGACCTCTGGTTCCATATCTTACAGAGAAATGGTAAATTTACCTTTTTACCTTTCTGACTATTATTTGTTCTTTGCTTTCTACATTCTTGCTTCAATCAATAAACATTACATGCTTGTTTGAATAGTTATTGAATTTATAGTTTAGCTTAAGAAGCACTTTAAATTTTTGAAGTTAACATAGATAGCCTTTGTTTAAGTATGTTACATGCATCTCACATACCATGTGATAAGTAAGGGTCTATTTGTCATCTGATACCCTTTTTATGACATGGTACCTGATCAACTAATAGTTGGGTCTCCATCGTGTAATCTAAATTTTCTGTGATCATTTTTTTGTGTGTAACCAATAGAAAACTTCCTAAAAGTGTTGCTCATAGCTTTCTGAGTTTTTCACTAGTGTTGTTCTCTGCTATGGGCTGTACAGATTCAAACTTCCACTCAAAATCTGTGTATTGTCTTGCCCATTTATTTTTTAAAAAAATAAAGTGATGAACAGGTGATAAATACAAAAGTTGTGACTGATGTTTTTTTTTGCAAACGATAGATGATTAAATACTAAATAAGCACTTGACTATGAAAACCACCATCAAGTAAATAAATATGACATTCCGAAATACAGATTACCCAATCCTAAATACGGCGCATTAGCCTAAAAAATTATAGACTAACAAAGTGAAAGTCCAAGTTAATACATAACCGAAAGCTTCCAAAAAAAAAAATCACACCATAAATCTATAAGATCAGCTGCAACATTGCTAGATTGGCTAGATCAACAGACACACGAGGAGAAGTACCGGGCACAGTTAATCTAATTGATGAAGCGATAACCCATGCAACATTCACAACATGGTGTTGATCCTAATCATGTTGCATAAGTTCGATAGCCTTTGAGAAACCCATAGTCTCTTGCCCTACATCTAAATTATCTATCAAGAATTTAATAAGTGAAATAATATTATACAAAATAGAATTAATTGGCCTAAATAAATCTTAAAATTTTTATTATTTCTCTCCAACGAAATAGTCCAAAAAATTGTTAAAACGAGCATGTTCCAGCCCTTCTTACTTGAATTATGTTTATCATGAGTAAATAAAGAAAATGCTTTTGTAAACGAAATGTTGGATAAACAAGATGGATTACCCATGAAAAATTTTGAAATGTCCAATGCTAGAGGACAGTGGAACAAAATATGGTAGGAAGATTCACTACTACATCCACAAGAAACACAAGTTAAAGGACTCATTCATCCTTTTTTTTCTAAGTTAACCCATGAAAGGATTTTGTCTCGAACTACTAATCATCTGAAAATCTTAATTTTTAAAGAGGCCTAACATTTCCAAATACCATTCATTAAAGGAAAACAAGCACCACCATTAGTAAGAATAGAATAACAACTTTTAACTAAGAATACCTTATCTAAGGATGCATTTCAGCTCAAATAATTAGTTTCATTATTGAGATTTAAATTCTGAAGAATATATGAAAATAACTCCATTTGAGTTTGTAATAATCCAAAGTCAGTCGTAATATTAGATGGATTACTAAACAAGGTGGCAAAGTCAGATTGAACCTTTCTATAAATTTTTTGAATAGTTCCTTTTTTCATCTTTGATAGCAAATAAAGATCAGGCAAAGCATTTTTTATCGAGGTGTTATCGATCCACTTATTCTTCCAAAATAGCGTGTTTTTCCCATTATGTGTCGAAAATTTTGAGAAGGTACTAAATATGGGATAATATTTTTTTAGTTCCTGCCACAGAGGGGAGTTATTGTTAGATCCAGGATTAAGCAAGGATCCAACGTTATTTCGATAAAAATAATGGACTTTGATTAGATCTGGCCATTTACGATTAGAATTACTTACAAGAAATTGTCAGAGTAATTTGCATTTTAAAAAAGAGTTAAAACTACTAATATTAATAATACCCCATCCATCATTTTCTTTAGGTATGCAAAGATCCTGTCACTTTACAAGGTGAAAAATCTTTTATTGTGTTGGAAGAAACATTCCACAGAAACCTTTTTTTGATATAGTTAATCTCTTTCTCTACTTTGACTGATAGGTGTAAAATCGATAAAAAATAAGTGAGAATAGAAGATAATACAGAGTTAATCAGTGTTAGTCTACCCCTAATTGATAGAAACTTCGCCTGCTAAGTTGCAAGTTTACATGTTAGTTTATTTAAGACTGGAGTCTAATCATTGTAAGAGGCTTTCCTGAAATATAAAGGGAGTCTTAAGTATTTGATTGGTTTAGATTCTACCTTATAACCCAGAATATCATAAACATCTTTCAATCCTATTAGGAGAAATGTAAATACCAGAGATGGATGATTTGTGGAAATTTATCCTAAGTCCAAAATAGACTTAAGTACCTTAAAATTCTTTTAATATTAATCAGACAATTATCTTATAGAGATAAAAATAAATTAGTATCATCAGCATATTAAATATTCAGGATTTCAGGTTCAACTCTAGGAAATTAAATTCTTAAGATAAGCTTGTTCTGGAATCCAAGAGTTAACATTCTATTCAACACATAAGTTGTTACGATAAAAAGAAGGGGTGACAGCAGATCACCCTGTCGAAATCCATTTGACACTCAAAAAAACCTTTTGGAAAGTCATTTACTAATATTGAGTATTTTACCATACTAATACATATTTTTATCCAAGATAACCTTTTATCCCTACATCTAAGACCTTTAAGTGCATTTAATAAAAATTCTCAATTCACATTATCAAAAGTCTTCTCAAAGTGTAGCTTAAATACAATACCAAGCATCCCATATTGATGCAAGAAATGAATTGTTTCGTAGGCTACCAAAAAACAATAAGAAATACTCCTACTCGACAGGAAGGCACTTTGACTATTATCAATCAAGGAATTCATAATAGAACAAAACATGTTAGAAAACACTTAGAAATTATTTTATAACTACTATTCAACAAACTAATCGACTTAAAATCCGTGATACATTCTGTTCTATCTTTCTTAGGAATTAAAGTAATAGAAGTTTGATTGATATTTTTTAAAGTGTTTATATCCATAAACTCATATAAGTAATCGAATATAGCAAACAAATCCGACTTAATATGCTTCCAAAAATATTGAAAGAAACAAACTGAAAAGTCATCAGGTTTTGGAGATTTCTCTCCCGTAAGACCAAAAGTGTTGGCTTTAATTTCCTCTTTAGTGAAAGGTCCTTACAAGAGATTAGAATTTTGAATTTTGTAATGACAGAGTATGTCCCAATTCAGATCCTTAGTAGGCACATGTGGTTTATTAGAAAGAGAGCAAAAATGTTTCTCAATTTCAAGGCATATTCTTTAAGAAGATTCTACCCTCTCTTCATTAATAAGTAAAGATGAAATAATATTTAATTCTTCTTCTATCATTAACCACTTTGTAAAAGAAAGCTGTGTTAAGATTACTCTTCCTTAGTCATTGGACCTTAGATCTTTATTTTCAATAGATTTCTTATTCTAAAAGTAAATTATAATATTCTTTTTTGAGAGCTTGTTTTCTAGACCAACAGATCTGGTTAGTGGGGAAAAAGTCTGTATGTCTATCAATGTCCTTGATTTCTTGCGACTGATATTGTGAAGCCCATGAATTTTGAGTTGAGTGGAGAAAAAACGGTGCAGTGCTGGTTCTGGGTTTTCTCTTTTAGCAAAAACTTTCGGGTTGAATAAGGGGCATCCCGGGCTTTCATGTGCACGGCAGCTTCTTGGAGTTTTAGAATTCGCTTGCTGGACTCAAGAAAGATTTGTAATAATATTTTACGAAGATTTTAGCTCATGCAATCATCTGGGCCATCTGGTTGGAAAGAGGAGGTTCTAAAACTGCATGTGTGGAGAATATAGTGTCTGGAGTGTTCTAAAACTGCATGTGTGGACAATATGGTGTCTAGAGTGCTTGTGTGAATGAGTATGGTGTTTGGAGTGCATGTATGAAGAGTTAATATGATTATTGGTTTTTTATTTTGTTGGTTTGCTGCAGACTGATGGGTCTCTTGCTTGCCCATACTTCTTTCTTTGTAAACGTGAATATATTCACTAATATGCAATGGTGGATGTAAAGGCCATCCAGCACTTTATGGTAGTTAAGAATTTTACGAGAATTCAGTTATGGCTAATTCATTAGCTCTGGAAATGGGTTGGTTGATTATTCATTTTATGTTGTTGTCTTCCAAATCCATCTTCTCTGTGCAGTACTTCATTTATAACTTCATGCGTTTTTTCTCCTAAAAAAAAATCTTTTGTTTTTTATATTGCTTGTGACATTATATCAAATTGCTATGCTTGAAATAGTTCTCAACAGAAAACTAACACAATCGTATCATTTTCATAGAGTACAGAAACTATCAAATCAACATTTCTGATTAGTGAATTTCTGATTATTGCAGTATATTTACATAATCAAAGGCGAGGAGTTGGTTCGGCTGGTTAAGGACTATATCAAGTACCTGTTTGGAGCTACACCAAGTGTACGATTGAAGCGAACCCTGAATATCTGGCAAACGTTCTTCAAGAGCCTAACGAGGAAGGAGGTCGTGGGAAAGGATGAATTAGAACACTCATTGGAAAGCCTACTCTTCATTACCCCGACATGGTGGCATGATCCAGCCAAATTCCGTCGATATTCTCGTAGGAAAATGGCTCGTAAAATGGCTCGTAAGATGGCTCGTAAGACTAGAAAACGGGCTACTCAGCCAAGTCCTGCCCCTTAGGTTCATAGGTTCTGTCCGGTGTATTTTCCTTTGCCTTGCAATGACCTTCACACTGTTGACGCGGTACTGTAACTTCTTTTTTTGTTGAGTTGGTGGATAGTTGTGTCATTCCACCTGTGTTTCCTAGTGGCTGTCTCGAAAGAGGTAGTTCTTCTGTAGGATCACACAGGCATAGACCTGTTAATATATTCCTATTCCTTTTGTCCTTTTTTGCTCCTGATAACAATCTAATTTTAGTAATACAATTAACTAATGGTGGTCTTAATATATTGAATATTTAATATGTAGACGATATAATTCTTTTTTTGTCTGCTGAGGAGGAAAATTTGGTGAATATTAAGAGAATTCTATGTTGCTTTCAGTCTTGTTCAGGACTGAAAATAAACTTCAATAAATCATCAATCATTAGATTGGGAGTTTCTGAAGACTTCACTCAGAGGATTTCTCAAATCTTGAGATGTGGTATTAATAAACTACCTATTAAATACCTAAGATTGCTTTTACATTTCAGAAAACCTAATTAAAGGGATTGGTCCTCGATAATAGAGAAGATTACAAAAAAATTATCAAATTGGAAAGCAAAATTCCTATCTTTAAGGGAGAGACTTACTTTGGTAAACTCAGTGTTATCTGCTATCCCTACTTACTACCTATCTGTTCTTCACTTCTCTAATAGGGTAACAAAAGCAATTGACAAAATAAGAAGTAGATTCCTATGGAACTCTATAACTCCACATTCTGTTCGTCATCTTGTCAAATGGTCAACAATTTGTAGATCAAAGGAACAAAAAGGTTAGGGCATCATTAACTAGACACATTTCAATATGACTTTAAAATGCAAGTTGCTATGGCAATTACTATCTACTTCCTACCCACTGAAATGGAAAGAGGTTGTCATATCAAAGTACTTTACTAGAAATGGCCTAAGGGTTATTCTTAATATTTCAAATGGTAGAGCCTTACCATTATGACTGAAACTCAAAAATTGCTTTGATATTATAAATGGTTTCACGGATTTTCAGGTTCACAATGGCAGAAGTACCATTTTCTGGGAAAACAAATGGTGGAATGATGAGAAATTAAAAGACAACATCCCAGGCATATATCATTTGGCTAAGTTCAAAACAGCTTCTGTTTTTAAAACTTTACAAATTACTACTACTAATCCTAATTTTCTATTTATATAATCCTTTCAATCTTGAGGATTCTGAACTACTTCAGGATCAGGTGGAGATATTTTCAACCATAGTTAATACTGTTAGCCTAACAGATGGACAGGATTTATTGATTTGAAAACCCACCAGTAACAATTTCACTGTCAAATCATGCTATGATATTTTAAATGATGGTGGGTATAGATTCAAATATATGCATGAAATTTGGAATTGTTGGGTGCCATTGAAAACCAAACTCTTTGCTTGGTTAGTACTTTGTAATAAAATCCTGACAACGGATAATTTGTTGAAAAAAGGATGGAATGGCAATGGATCTTGCATATTCTGTAGCAATGCTTCTGAATCTGTCAAACATTTATTTCTAATTTGTCCATTTACTCAGTCCATATGGACTGCCTTTACTGTTGAGTATACATATCTAGCTTTTCTTTCTACTGAGGACTTATTTGTGATTTCTTCCATGCTGAAATTTGAATTATCTTTCACTGGTACTCATACTTTAATTCAGGTAATTCTATGGACTGTTTGGCAGAAAAGAAACAATAGAATATTTAAGGGCATATTTAAGAATTCCAGTATGATTATAAACGATATTTTCTCATTGTTTCACTGTTGGGTAAACTCTTTAGCTATAGGCTTTGAAAAAAGTGAAAATCTGCAGGCTATGTCATCTTTTCAGCAAAAGAGGGACTCGGAGCAAAGTTTATTGTCTCCCAATGATCCCCAACTTGAGACGGTGTATAATACTGGAACCCCTGCTCTTCAGGAAGACAACCCTTACATGTGATTAACCTTTGGTTAATTGATATACAGCAGAAATCTAAAAGTGAAATTTTTGCTTTATTGATACTTTGTCATATTTTTTGGTCACCTGCTGAGTGACTCTGGTTTGTATATTTTGTGGGTGCAATACTGTTGCAATACTTTGGAAGACATTATACTTTATTAATATTACTAATTACCGTTTACAAAAAAAAAATACTAAAATTGCTTTCTTGTTAACATGCCTCTTTGTCTCCATTGTTTCATTGTGTAGACGCGAACGTCAATGTGGCCGGTGAGTTGTTATTGTAAAATGAGACGGATGCAAACGGTTCTGTAATTGTGTCTGATGCATCATCTCAGTTAATATACTACCTAGATAATGGAGCATAAAAATTGATGAGTTGACTTCACAAGTTTCTTTCTTGTAAATTTTAAAAATCTTTTCAATTTTCTGAGTTTCTGTCGTTGTTGTCCTTTATTTTGAAGTTTATATACAAACATTTGCAATTTTTAAATGAATGTTAACAAATATATATAGATAAAGCAAAAACTACATTCAGAAACATCAGACACGTCTAGTTGCTCATTCACAACTCCTTGTGTAAAAGATGGGTATATGTAAGTACAAAATTGAAACGAAGCATGGAACGTAAACGGATGTCGTGATTATATAAATCAGCATTCACTTGTACAGACATCATGAGACATGTCTAACTATTTGATGCCTCTTCGTTATTAGGCCCAGCAACGCTGTCAAATTTAAATCACAATACAGATTGAGATGCCTAGAAATCCTAGTCGCCGCTTCCGTACTCTTCTCCGTCGGGCCACCTTCTTTGATAGGGATGCCTTCAAGGAAGAGGACGCCCCTCGTGCAGTTCCGACCCGCAAAAAAAATAAATCGCAGATCGAGGAAGCACCCCTCCCTCGAGGACTCTGGCTACTCCTCGTCTGCACCCCTCGCCTTGCAGGTAAGTATCGCTGGGGAGATTTCCGTTCCCCTTCCTACTGTTGGCGAGGGCTATCTCCCCTCGTCTGCAGTGCGTCCTCATCGGTGGAGGACCTGCCTTCAGATTCGGCATTCTGATCGAGATCAGTCTTCTCTGGGCGGATCTGCTCATTTTTTCTGTTATTTTGGTTCATTGAAGGTGCTGGTCTATGATAGTTCTTCGTCTTTTATTCCTTGTGCCCTTAACATTGCTATGCATGTGGATAGTTTTATGCATATTAAAAATCTATCTATTAGCTGATTATTCTGTTTGGCTCATTGTCATCTGAGCTTAGATCAGGCTCCGTTGTTGTCCGAACGGAGAAGTCTCTCGTTCTTCGTTTCACTTTATACAGACTATGGCTCCGGCTGTTCTGTTGAGCTTCCTCCGTTTGAGGTTCTTGCCTCAACTCAGATCTTTGGTGACCTAGCTGTATCTGTCCACTTAGACCGATCTCTGGCTCAGTGCGTCACTACGGCCGTACCCTCCCTTGCAGAAACTGCATCTCATCTCCAGCTCTTCTCCTCTCCTTTTGACCCCATGATTTCCTCTGCATTGACGGTCGACGGGTTCCCTCAGGTGGGTGATCGCCGGAAATCCTATCCCTACGCCTCCGTGATGGAGACATTTGGTCTGCGAACCTCCCGAGACTCTGTCAGTCCCTCTGACGCTACAGAGTCTGTCTCGAGCTCTGTGTGGAATTACTCCGCTTTTCAAATTCCGATAATCTCATATGATTATCCTAAATCCCAGCCTAATTTAGTTAAGTCTTCCCTCTCTCTCTCTCGGGGAGCGTCTTTTCGGATTCTTATTACAGACCTGTTAGCGCTAATTCTGAGGAGGTCGATTCGACGCCCCACAATGCTTCCCTCGTATCCTGTGATACGACAGATTTACCCCTGCACTCTTGGGATTTCGGGCGATCTTCTGACAGCCCACATTTATGTCGCCGCCCAACTACATCTCACGCTCTCTGCGACTCGGTCTTGTGCGTAGAGTTCCCACCTCCCACGATATCCCACTACAATGATTTCTCTGAACAAATATTATTACGTACTTCTGACACCGGGATTTGCTCGGACACCCCTGATTCACCTACTCCCCCATCCTTAGTTGGATCGCGGTTTGCTCCTCTCGCATCCCCTTCTCCACCTGTCTGCATCCCTATACTGCAAAGCGAAGCCTCCAGTTCTCCTGAGTTGGAATCCTTCCCAGCTCCCTCTTTTCTCCCTTTAGGCGACTGGAAGGTGGTATCCACGAAGAAGCTCGTGTCTCCTCTGGTACATTTTTGTCGTCTCTCTGGTAGATGTTTCTCCTGTGGCCTTCGCAGCCACCAAACTAAAAAATTCAAGTTTACAGGGTTTTGTTTCAAATGCAAATCTCCTGATCATTCCGTGGCCATTTGTAAATTTCTTCAGGATCGATGCGCACTCCCTCTGAGACCTCAGCCATGGCTGGTCTGTCACCACATTTTCTGACCATTCTGCCCCATTCACTGCAGTCTATGACCAACTTATAGTACTTTCGCGAAGTGCCATTGTCACACCCCAATCCCCACAACTTTCTAAGGAAACCTTAGTTGACCACATCAGGGCTTTCTGGCCCTGTTCCTCTGAGGTGGAGGTGCAACCCTTCCCCCCTGGAAAATACCTATTAGTATTTCCGTCTTCTAAGATAAGAAACGATTATCTCAATCAATTTGGAACATCCCTGTTATCGATCCCCGCCTCCTTTATACCCTGGTCCCTGAACTCTAGTGCAGTGTTAACTTTGAAGGAGGAAAGGGTATGGCTCCGGCTTGAGGGTATTCCCCACCATCTTTGGAACATCGATGTATTCCACCACATGATATCTGGTTTCGCTGAGTTGCTGGAAGTAAACCTTTCTGTGGACTCAGCCAAGTTCCTAGGCTACTCTAGAATTAGGGTTAAGATTCACCCTAGCAAGGAATTCCTTATTGACATTTTTTTTGCCTTTGGCAACCATGTCTACCCGATCAAATTCAGAAGAAGCTGGGATCTTTGTGCCCCCACCTCCTCTTCCACCTATGCCCCCACGGGCCCCTTTCCTTAATGGCCTACAACCTCTTCTCCTTCCACCTCAGGACCTAGGAGTCTCCACCCCAATCGCAAACCTTTTAAACCTAACAGAGGTTGGAGAGGTGGCAAAGGACACAAGACCTCTAGGGGAGGCAAAAATGTTTAGAAGAGACCCACTAGCTCTGCCTTCCGCCCCCTTCTACCTCAGCAGGTATACTACCCACTCCCCCACCTATTGCGGCACCCGAGCAGGATCTACCAGCCTACCCACACTCCTTCTCCCCATCAACTGCACCTCCAAGTATGAGTGATGAAACCTCTAAGTTCGTGGAAGCAGAGATCAGGGCTCGCAACCTATCCATGGCCAAATTCAAGAAGGTTTTGGCTGTCTACGACTGCTTGGAAAAAGATGACCTGAGTGGTCTTTCAGAGGTTGATTCAGAGACTCAGCCTCCAACTCCTATATATCCTCCAAGTACCTTCTCTACTTCTATCTCCTCTAATGATATGATGGGTCATGATCAACATCTGTTTGGGACTGTATCATCTATCCCTCCCTTAGTTGCATGTGAGGATAGCACTGATAACTTTCTGGCGGATACCCTTAATTGGGATTATTATAGTCAGTTTATTACTTTTTGTGGAAATATTGGTATTTCTATTCAATCCATGAATAAGGCTAAGAACTTTCTTAACTCTGATAAATCAGAGCAAGGATTGCCCTAATTTGACTTAAATGTAAATCAAAACATTATAGAGAACTTTGCTTCTCTTGTCCACCTCCCTAATAATTAATGATAATTTCAACTTGGAATATCAGGGACTTGGGTTCCAGTGGCAAACAAAGGGCCATCAATAGCTTTGTTAAAATTAACAAGTGTAATGTCGTTATCATTAGTGAGACTAAGTTAGCAACCTTCACTAACTATACTCTTAGACAATTAGGAGGAGGTCTTCTAAACCAATGGGCGTCTATTCCCTCGTCGAGGGCCTCTGGGGGGCCTCCTTATTGGGTGGAATAATAGATTCCTAACACTGTTAACCTCTATCTCCACCACTTACTGTCTTACCCTCAACTTCACATCTTCAGTTGATGGCCTTGATTGGTGGCTTACAGGAGTTTATGGGTCCTGTAATTCAACTTTGAAAATTGCATTTCTTGAGGAATTAGATTCCTTAAGCTCTAAAGTGAACTCTAACTGGGTCATTGGGGGGGATTTTAACCTTACTAGATTCTCTCATAAGCACTCCTCTAGGCACATCATCACCAATGACATGAGACAATTTAATGCCTTCATTGATAAACATTTTATGGTGGATTTCTTCCCTAATAACTCTAAATTTATTTGGTCCAACATGTAAGTTCCTCCTTCCATGGTTAAGCTAGACAAATTCCTTGTATCCAGTGACTGGGCCAAGCAGTACCCCAATTCCTTCTGCCTAGGTCTGGCTAGGGTCGTTTCTGACCATATTCCGATCTCCCTTAATACTACACCACCAGATTGGGACCCTACCTCATTCAAATTTTATAAATCCTGGCTCCACTATGAGGGTTTTAGTTAATATATTGAAGCTTCCTGGTCCAGCTCCTTTAGGATCAGTATCTCTCTCTCCCCTATAACTAGATTTGCATACAGGCTTAAACAACTAAAGAAGCTGATCATTGACTGGATTAGGCTAGTGAGAAAGGATAGACGCCTACGTCTATTCTCAATTGAGTCTAAAATTGCTCATATTGATTCATTGGCTGAGTTCCAGCAGTTATAAACTCCAATTCTGCTGGAGAAAAGAGATCTTCAGATTGAACACTCTTCCTTACTCTAATAGCAAGAAGAATACTGGAAACAAAAGTCAAGAGTTCAATGTTTAAAAAAGGGGACATAAATACTTCTTTCTTCCACAGTATAGTAAATAGTAGAAGAAGAATCAATGCCATTCATTCTTTGAAGATAGGCGATTCAATAGTTTTTAGCCCCGCCATCATCTCCAAGGAAATAGAAGGTCATTTCATTAGGCAATCCAATAAGCCTATTAGGACCTACCCCACTTTGAATCGGGATACCTTAATTCCAAATAAGATTCAAAGTCCTACGGATTTAGAAAGGACTTTTACCTTGAAGGAAATACATACCAACCTTAGGCTTTTGCAGGGAGACAAGGCCCCTGGCCCTAATGGTTTCCCAATATTCTTCTTTCAACATTTCTGGGAAATCCTCAAGTTAGATATCCTTAAGATCTTCAGCTACTTAAATGCCACCACAGACTCAGATTTTTTACTACCAATCAACCAAACTTTTATAGCATTAATTCCCAAACTTGAAGGGGCTTAGTATATTAAAGACTTTAGACCCATTAGCCTAGTGAACAGCTTATACAAAATCATCACTAAAACTATGGCTTCTCGGCTAGCCCCTGTCCTGGATAAAATTATTGATAACACTCAATGTGCTTTCATTCCTGGGAGGAACATTGGGGATTGCTTCCTGATAACTCAGGAAACTTTACACTTTATGAAGTTGTCTGGTACTCCCGGGTTTCTTTTAAAATTGGACTTTAAGAAAGCTTTTGACAATGTAAATTGGAACTTTTTATTGGACTCTCTTGCTGGTATGGGTTGTGGCAATATTTGGATCTCTTGGATTAAGATGTGCATTACGCATGTTAGATTTTCCATCCTTCTCAATGGTTCCCCCAAAGGCTTCTTTCCATCTACCAATGATCTGAGGCAAGGTGATCCTTTATCACCACTCTTATTCATAATTGTCACACACATTCTGAACAGAATACTTTCTCTTACTGTTAACTCTGGGCTGACAACTGGGATCCAAATCCCACATGGAGGCCCCAATATCATGAACATCCATTATGCTGATGATACTATTCTCTTCTTGGATGCTAGGGAGGAAAACATAATTAATATTAAGAGAATCCTGTGTTGCTTCCAGTATTGTTCTGGTTTGAAAATCAACTTTCACAAATCCTCCCTCAATGGAATAGGGGTTCCAATTGACTCTATTAATAAGTCAGCTCTAATACTTGGCTGCAACACAGCTGCTCTGCCTATATCCTACCTTGGACTTCCACTGCACTTTAGGAAAGTCACCTTCAATGACTGGGCCCCAGTGATTGACAAAATTTCTAATAAATTATCTCTTTGGAAGGCAAAGCATCTTTCTCTTGGGGGAAGATTAACTTTGGTCAATTTTGTCCTCTCGGCCATCCCCACCTATTTCCTATCTGTTTTACATCTCCCTAAAAGGGTTGGAGAGGCTAAAGACAAACTTAGAGCCAGATTTCTTTGGAAGTCAAATGTTTCCACTTCATCTTATGGTCATTTGGTCCGTTGGGGCCTACTTTGCATATTTAAGCAACAAAATGGTTGGAGAATTATCAACATCAAGAATTTTAATTTAGCCCTCAAATCCAAACTTCTATGGCAACTGCTCTCCAATTCTTGCTCCATAAAATGGAAAGAAATTATAAAAGCAAAGTATTTTACTAGAAATTGGCCTAGGGCTATTGTGAACTCATCTTCTGAAAGATCTTCTCCACTATGGCAAGAATTGAGAACATGCTTTAATCTGGTCAACTGCTGTTCTGAATCAGTGGTTCACAATGGCACCAGCATCATCTTCTGGGAAAGCAAATGGTGGAATGGAATAAAACTTAAACACTATCTCCCAGATTTATTTACTCTAGCTACATACAAAAAAGCCTCAATTGTAAAAACTTTGAGATTTTTAGAACAGACTTTGACAGCCTATTTGCTTGCCCGTTGCCAATTGCCTGCACTGATTTCTTTCGGAACCAGGCTGACCTTTTTACAGATATTATCTCTAACATTACCTTACTTCCTCAAGATGATATGTTACAGTGGAATTCCTCAAACAAAATCTTCTCTGTAAAATCGTGTTATAATTTTATTAATGATGGAGATCTTCGTTTTCAACAGTATGATGCAATCTGGTGTAGTTGGGCTCCTTTCAAAATAAAAACTTTTGCTTGGTTGGTTTTGCATGATAAAATCCTGACCAAGGCTAATCTGTGTAAAAAGGGTTGGGATGGCCTACTGTACATTTTTTGCAACACACATATAGAAACTGTCACACATTTGTTCATATTTTGCCCTTTCGCTATCTCCATTTGGTAGGCATTCATTCAGGGGAATCTTTATCCTGTCATTTTTTCCATTGCTGATTTATTTACAGTTCCTCTTCCTTTAAAAATAGAATTACCTTCCATTGGCTTTAGCACTTTGATTCAAGTCATTTTTTGGGTTATTTGGAAGGAAAGGAATAATCGAATTTTTAGAGGGCATCTTATGATCCCTAATTAATGCATACATAAAATTTATACTCTTTTTCATAGTCGGATAGACGTTTTGGCCACAGGTTTTGACAAAGCAGATGCTCCCTGCTCCATCACCTCTGTCTAGCTGCCTGAAAACATTGATCCTCCAACCATTGGGACATTCTTCAGTGGAAATGCTGGCACTCTGCAGTAAGGTCCAGCCACATGGGAGGATCATCCATCTGTTGATTAACTTTTTGTTAATCTTTTTTTATTATAGACTATTTGCAAACAATACTTCTTTATAGCTGGCCTGTGTTGGCTGCTTTAATTTGTAGACTATATGTACTCCACTTATGACTTACTTGTTAGCAAAACACTGTATATTTTTTATCTACCAGTAAGGAGTTTTCCCTTGGGAAATGTATCAAATAGCTTGTCGTTAACAAAAAAAACGTTGCCAAATTTAAGGTTGCAAGTGGATCAAGTTTTACCCATTAATTCATTAATTTGACTTAACTCAACCCGTTAACAATGGATTGAGGTAATAGTTTTGTCCATCTTTTTACTTATTAATCTGTTACATGTTTAAATCTTTTTAGTAGATAAGGATATAGATAGATTGTTTTGGATCTCCCGTTAATCAAGGATGTTAAATCCTAAAATTTCTAAACAATAATATAAATTTGATACGTTAGAATAAAGACCCGAATGAATAAAAATAAAATGAAAAAATTTCATTTCGATGATACATAAATAAGTTTAGAATAATTATAGAAATAGAATTTCTTTAAAAATTAAATTTTTATTAAACATAAGAATTTCACTCATTCAACAAAGAATTTGATTCTCGTTGCTATTTTATTTTTATACTAGTTTCGAGAATAGGATGTTTCTTAAGATTTTGGTGATATTTTCCCTCTAGAATGGAAGGTAGAATCAAAAGGAATAGAATAAAAAAAATAGATTAAAATAAAATTTCAATATTTGATACAAAGAAAAAGATTGAGATGAGATTCTCTTAGAAAATGAAAATTTCATAAATTTCGTTCCATCTCAAGATCCAAAGAATTTTATTCTCATTAAAAAAAAAAAAACACGAGCCTCCTCGAACTCAAACCCGGCGCCCTTCTCCCACCAGACGACCTCCCTCCTCCCGACCCCTTTCTCCCCAGACCCTCCTCCTCCCGACGCCGTCCCTCCTCCGCCGCCCCTCCTCTGCCGCGTCCCTCCCTCCTCCGTCGCCCTTCTCCCAGACGACCTCCCTCCTCCTCCCGCAAAACCTTCTCCCCAGACGACCTCCCTCCTCCGCCCGAGGCCCTTCTCCCCAGACCCTCCTCCTCCCGACGGCCTCCCTTCTCTGCCGCGTCCCTCACTCCTCCGCTGCGTCCATCCCTCCTCCTTCCGACGCCCTCCCTCCTCCGCCGCGCCCCTCCGGTTTGTCTCTTTTTTTCAATGCTTATTTATGTGTTTTTTATGATTCAGTGGGTTGCAAGGGAAAAAGTTAAAACTGTGATTTGGGTTATTATGATTCAGAACACACAAAGATTGCCCGAGATTGGAAGGACTTTGATTTCTCTGGAGATTCCAACTACAGGTGATAATGTGAATGCATGGTTTGGTTTGGTGATTGTGGGAGTTGGAGGATAAAACCTCATTCTTGTTTATCTGTTCTTTTTTTTGAATGGCTACTGTGTTACTCTGTCATGGACTTGTTTTCTCAACTTGGCACTCTACTGTGTTACTCTATCATGGCTGTATTTTTACTCTATCATGGAATTGTTGTCTCAATTGGAATTGCTAAATTCTCTATCCTGTGCATTTTATCTTCCAAATTAACCTGTCCCTACCACACAAGTTTTGATGTCTCATGCCCATCAATAAGGACAGTAGACAAGTGTTTCTCTACGTTGAATGTGTCATTGATGCCATGATGAATAACCAAGTCTGTGAGCCATAATAAAACTAGTTCAATAGACAATCAGATGAATCTATCTAAACAACCAATATATTTCTTTATGTGATGTTTCTAAACAACCAAGTCTGCTATTGCTTTATCTGTTATCTATATTTTTTTCTGTTAATGCTTTGATATTATTGAATGCATGGAAATATGTTGGTGTTTTATTTGAATCTATATTTCATGTATAACATCTAAAATAAACATCCCTTAGTCCCTAGAGGTGGAGGCACATTGTGACCAGCTGAGTCATAGCCATGGGTCCACCATATTTTTGTAAAAACCCATATGTCTTCAGGTGAAGGAAACTGTAAATGCATATACAGCTAAATAGGTTGCAAACAAATTTTGTGTGGCTACTATCAGTGAATTTAGTATGCAACTAGTTGGTAGTTTAATGTTCCTGTAGATCAACGTCAATTAAGCCCTTCTAATTGGGCCTCTTTTGAATCCAAACTAAAAAATGAGTGATTTATCAAAGAAAATGATCACCAAAATTAAACATAATGATAGGATATTTAAAGAGTAATCATGGAACAATTAATTCAACGGATACCTTCAGTAGCAATAGTAGTAGTTGGAAGAGACGAGCATTAATAGCAGTAGTAGTAGTCAGAAGCGAGGAGCACAAGCAATAGTAGCCGAAGGGAGTAGCTAAAGGGTGGAGGCAAGAGGTGTAAGAAGGTGACAACGATAGGAGGAGCATGAGAACCAGTAATGGCTGATTCGATCATTACTGCGGTAAGGGTGGGGAGGAGGAGGGTTATAAGGAGCCAAAGAGTGTGGTAGCAATAGTGATCCATTGATAGTCCTGTGGGCCTATGGAAAGGGAGGATTGGAGGTGGCGGGGAGGAGTAAGGCAGTCGTTCAATGGAAAATATTGGGTGTTTTGTGTTTTACACATGGCCCAAAAGTGAATGATTCAATTAGGTGATTTAATCGATTCAAGGCAATTCGGAGGTTCACATTAGTTTAATTATCTTCTTTTAAAAAAATTGGTTATTCAATTGATTCGAGTTGAACCAGTTCAATTTCCAAAGCCATGGTGTTTATTGTTTAGGGATTTTAGGATTTAATATCCTTGGTTAATGAGGACTCCAAAGTAGTCTATCCATACCTTTATCCAAAAAAAAGACAGCTAAATAGCTAACAAGTTAATAGGTGTAATGGTTGGACTTAAGGTTGCAAGTGGATCATGTTTACCTATTAATTCGACCTAACTCAACCTGTTTGGAATAGATTAAGGTAGTAGTTTTGTCCATCTATTCACCTACTAATTTGTTACTTGTTTGATCTTTTTAGTGGATAAGGGTATAGATAGATTGCTTTAGATCCTTCGTTAACCAAGGGTATTAAATACTAAAATCCCTAAACAATAACTCTAATACATTCCGAATAGGCAGGTCAAATTACTTAACACCAACAGTCATTTAATTACTAGTTTTTGGCATGCTAGTACTAAATTACTAGTTAAATCTATACTGTGTTTATCATTTAGAATGGTGGAGCTTACCTTTGATTCTAATATCCATGAAGCAAATTAACCCATATGAAGAAGGTGCATTATGCAAACGAATACATAAGAGACCAATGCTTTCAGACCTATGGTTCTAGATTCAGGTTTTCTTGTATTATTTCATTGATTAAAATAGAGTTCTAACATCTGTGTTCTATATCCAACTATCTCCTTTGAAATAGTGTCAGTTGTTCAATTTTGATGATCATTTTCTTTGATAAACCACTCATTTTTTAGTTTGGCTTTAAAATAGGCCCAATTGAAAGGACTTAGTTGATGTTGATCTACAGGAACATTAAACCACTAACTAGTTGCACACTAAATTAACTGGTAGTAGCCACACAAAATTTGTTTGCAACCTATTTAGCTGTATATGCATTTACGGTTTCCTTCACCTGAACACATATGGGTTTTTACAAAAATATGGTGGGCCCATGGCTATGACTCAGCTGGTCACAATGTGCCTCCACCTTTGGGGACTAAGGGATGTTTATTTTAGATGTTATACATGATTCTTGTGCTTTGGTTATATGGTGTTATTGTTTTTTAATCTGTCACGCCATCGCAATTCACAAGTTATATTTTTTGATATGGTGGGATTCTATGTTGATGAAATGCATTTTTTTTGGCCATCGAATTGGATTTTTTTTCCCCTTCTTACAAAGAGTTGTTGATTCTCTTAGTTCATAGTATACTGTAATGCAAGACATTTTTCATGATGTGATTTGTTCCTTTCCATCTAGGTTATCGCTGACAGTTATTTTGTTTCAATTCAACAAAACTTAATCAATGGCACTGAGAGGTGTATGGCAGCTTCAGAAATTGGTTGTCAATTATTGTGATTGGGGAGGAAGCAGCAGAGGTATCAGGTATGTTGAAAATAAGTCTAATATCGCTTGTGTTGGCGAATCTTTAACATTTTAAAGTTGTTTTCATGTAATTTTGAATAGTGCTTGTTATTTTGCACAAAAATGTTTGTTAGCTTGAAGCCTTGAACAATACAATGTCCTAGTAGTGCACTCATGAAACCCCAATGCTGTGAATTCGTGTAATAGTTGATGTTGTAGAAATATTGTGATTTAGTATTTCATTTATTGGGCTCGAATATTGGGAAATTTGAAATCTGCTGGCAAAGCAGGCAGCAATGTGAAGGTGGACACCTAGATTCACAGTGAGGAGGAGAGATATCCGTTTTGGACTTGTGATATCTCCGTATGTGTGGAAAAGGACAAAAGGTTTTAAAAAATGGCAGGTGAAGGTAGATTTTTTGTTTAATTTGGTGTGATATGATCCGGACCATTTTTTGTGAAATGAACAGCTATCTTCCACTACAACAAAGCCTATTGGGAGAATACAGCTCCTGCTGCTTCTATCAGGTGGGGCAAGTATTGGCGTGGGTAATTGGCAGATGTCTACACTTTGGTGTCTTTTCTCTTTTCCTCTGTTTCTTGGGGTATGGTTTATTAATCAATAGTTAGAAAGCCTAAACTTTGTTTCTTGGCTTTTGTCTGTTTCAGTGATAATATCTAATGGCATCCTACCTTCTTTCTCAAAAAAAATGAAAAGAAGACTAGGAAGCCAACCAACCAACTAATGTTGCTGTTTAGCGTGCTTTTGATCAGACCCTACTAGTTCTAGAGTTTGTGGATGCTGTACTATTTTTTCCTTATTGTATATTTTCATCTGATGTTTGTAACTTTATTAATGCTCAAGATGCTTAAATATGCCAGGGCTTTCATGGAGTCTCACCTGCCAGCTTTCAAAGAAAAAAATCCACAGCTAGGGGTGGTTACAGAACTCATCAGAGGACAACATCCAAATCTGAAGGCCATCTATAGTGAGTTCCTGTTTCACCCACATCTAATTTTTTTAATCGATATTTCAAAGACTACGCTTCTATCGATATATGACCTGCTTCCAAAAATGTTAGCTGTATCTGCAATTGCTCCCTATGAAAATAAATTGGATACTGCATTATTAACTACAAGCATGGTCTATATTGTTGGCCAATCACTGGATATTCAGGCTCTGCATTTAGGACTAAAGGATACTGTAAACAATCTTCTCGTTTTTCTCCATTTAAACCTAAACTCTAGATATTGTAAACATATGTCTTGTTTTTGCATTTATGTACAGAGAATCAGAACGAGCGAGTGGTGTGTGTCAAGAATATGGCCCCAGAAGATATACTACTGCATGCGACCAGGTTAAGGAATGCATTAGGAAGAAAAGTGGTGAAGCTCAGGACAAGACATGTCACGAAACATCCTACTGTCCAAGGCACATGGACCACTGCTCTGAAGTTTTAAATGCTTTGAACTCTTTTTGGGTATTGACCTTGCAGTTGCTGTATTTTAGAGCCAAATGGTATTTCTTGATGCTAGATGGAAAACGTCCAGCTTGAAGACCTGTTTCAGAACACTTGCTTGAAAATTTTACATTTTGGTAATTCTGTATGAGAAGAAATGTTTCAACTAAGTTGACGTGCTAATATCAACATTATGTTCCTGTCCAATGTTAAAAGCCTTAATACAGAGGGGTGTTAAAATTAGTACTGAAATTTTAGTAGTGGCTACTCGGCTCAAACTGGCGTTTTCTTCGATCAGAACTTTAAAAAATGTTCCTTCTGTCAAGGATGTAAAATGTACCATTCTGCTGGTAGATTGGTAGTTCGGGGCTGCTTATTTGTCCAGAAGATTTCTTTCACGCGACAAGCCATGTTTATTTGCGGGTTGCTCACTTTTTCCCTGCTAATTCTTGAAATATACTCGTGAAAGTATTAAAAAGTGTCTTGTGCAAGAGAACAACTTGCAATTACATCACGGTGAATACCGTGAACAACTTCACCAAACACTTTCTAATCATGCCCTGTCAAAGTTGATTAGGTTTAGAAAATTGATAATCATGGTTGTAGTTTTGTACATTCAGAGAGAAAAACCAGCTCCATGCTTTTGCTTGTAGATGCCGTGGATGTCTTATAATGTAGGTTAATCTATCACGCACTTTAAGAGATGTGACACAAACCTTAGTTTAAATAGTTGTGTTCGAGTATTATTCCTCCAAATGCGAACTGGTGAAGTGGTACTTCAAAGCTCGGGACAACATTTCTAGTTAATTTCAGGCTTCAGCCTAAGATTAGACTAAAACGCAGAAGCCGTTCACAGCTTCCTTTACCTTTTGATCAACGGAATCGTTGCTTTTTGGTACTTACGAAGGTGGTGCAGCCCTTTTGAACATCGGGGGTTTTTTTGCTGAGGAATTTGAGCTGAGTCATTTATATAGTTGGCATGTGAAATATATTTTTTCTGGCCAACTCGGGTATTTGAGTTCATGCCATTTGAATCCCTTTGAGCCCCCGCAATTGAAACATCTCTTCTTCGGCCCACCCAACGAAAATATCATAACCTTTTCATATATGGGCTCTATAAGATCCACCACTATGGACAGATGAACTTAAATCCATATACAGATTCGATATTGAGATTTGAGAGGAGACAACGAAAGCTGCTTGAGTTGGTGCCATTTGAAACCCATGGGCCTCAGCAATCAACACACTTGACCCACCCAATGAAAACGTTGCATATTTCCATATATGGGTTCTATAAGATCCACCACTATGTACAAACGAACTTGACTCTCCCAGTATCGCTAAACCTGATCAACGAAAAGTTGTCTCAAACCTGATTCAAACAAATGAAGCAGCCTTTTAATGAAAGAATTTCCCTTACTCCCAATCGCTACTTGTCGAGAAGCTTGATAATTCTACCGATTCAGGCGCGGAAGAATCAAGAAATATATGAAATATATGTCGCATAAATAAAGAGACCTATTCATTGATAATAATAATAAAAAGGCAGATCAACTGTGCCGATGATAACAGTGCATAAATTAATATGAAGAAAGACTAATTGACAACTCACCGGCTGCAGAAAACCTAAAGAAGCAAAACAACCAGCTCAAACGTGTGCTATTTGAAATGAATAATTGATTCCATCTTACATGCATTACTTCAACACAGTAGTGTAATTGCATCATAACTGTAACTAATTTTACATTTATTTCTGTCCCTTCATCTGTTTACATTTTTAACAAGAATGGACGTAAATTATTCCTCCTACTATAAATCAAATTGACTAAGACCATATACATCTATGTGCTATACACAACGGCCATATACATCCCAACAAAACAATCTGAATTAAAAAGTTTAAAAAAACCCCTAGGATTCAGCAGTTGGCAAGCTGACTTTAAAAGAGAATGATTCGAATAGATGGACAACCATTTTACGTCTTTCACTTGTCTAATTTAGCAATCTTTAGTGGCCCACCTCTTTCCTCTAATTTCATAACCACCATCTCGAGCATGATTACTAGTTTCACCTACACTCTCTACACTGGTGCAGCTTGATCTTCGATGATGCCCTTTTCCCCTAGTGATTGCACTGTCACTAAAACTTTCATCCAAGAGGGGATCATCTATCCCACGAATGACTCTCTTAGTTGGTGATGTTGACATGATGCAACTGTCGTCCTTTGTTTTTTTTGTAATGTTCTCAGAGAACATAGTCAGCTTCTCATTAAATCTAGTAAGGCCCTTTTCCATTATTGGTTCAACTGTTTGTCTGACAGTAAACTTCACATCATTCACAATCTGTGAAGAAAAGGAGAAAAAAAACCTAATTATTGATGAAGAAAAAGAAGGAACTAGAGATTTTTTAATCAACTCTGAGGAACACATACATCAAGACTCAAAGAATACCTTGTCTGCTTGTTGACAAGGGTGAAAACTAAAAAGAGCTGATACTACTGTAATGGAGACAATGAAGACCGCTTAGAAGATAAACTTACATATTCTCCACCACCAAGAACAACATCACAAACACTTTCTTTAATAGTCATTCCACTTTTAATGTTAATATCAGGTTGTGGGAGTCTTAGCTTTGTAGGGCGCTCGCTATCACGAACCTCATCTGGGTCAATGTAGCAGTCTACTGATGCATAGTCACCAAGAACTGAGATGGTCCCCGGATATAGGTCGCCCATTAGCTCATATGGCTTCGAAGGAAATACATACAGGTGAACAATAGAAGCAACACCCATCTGAGCATGAAGAAAATAGAAGCGCAAATTTTCATCTTAATCATCAAAAAGGTACAATCAAGTGATAGAACCACATTCTTTTTAAGCTTAAATCTGTGGGAAAAGATGGCAGAATCGCATGTACTTTTACCATAATGTGTTGGAAAAAATGCATAATAGTTCAACATGCAAATAAGCATATTGCATTAGAAACATATCCCTTCCCTATCAACAAAATGTTGGCATGATGCAGCTGTTAACAGAGTCTCATATGGAAATGTCTATTGTTTGGCCATGATAATGCAACACAAAAGAGAACGTGTAAAAGAGTCGACCTACTTGTACATCAGAATAATCATTATATTTTTCATCATGGTATATGACTGAAATAAAAATAAACCTTTTTACTACAAAAAATAGCTTTAAATGTGTATGGAAATAATATTATACTGGTTATATGAAAAACTAATTTTTACAGAAAAGTAGTTGAGTTATGATAGAAATTAAACATGCAAAAGGCCAACAACAAATTTCCTAGTCCTATTGTCCTTTTTCTAAGAGGTATGGTAGTACAAGCAGAGGATTATTGTTTTGAAGAAAAGGAATAATAGGCACTCTAAAGATCTATATCTTCTTTCAAACCAGTATTGAAACCCTGACCGTGGTTGGGCTAAACATAAGATACATCACCAAACCTTCAGATATCAGAATAAAAAAACCAGGTTTGACTATTAGAGACATGCAAAATGCATTTTTAAATTACAGATATTTCTCTATGCCACGGTCATAAGCACTTACTGATACACCTCATAGGTCTAATAAATCATAGATGCACATGACAACATGCTCACAAGCAACAAAAAAAAATTCTTTCTGCCAAAATATCAAACAAGATCTGAAAAAGTCCTACCTCTATACAGATGATGAAATCCTGCACACTTGTTTTGAATTGTAAACCCTCCATCGAAGGATTTTTAAGAAGCCCTAAGGCATAAAGTACTGCAATTGCAATGCCTTGCCACCATGTTAGAAAGACAATTGACTTAAATGTCAGAAATTTAGGCAGCGGCCTTATATGTGCCAATTCATCTTTCAATACAGTGTAGAATTGGACCAAACAGTATAATGCCCAGGATTGACTGAAATTTAAAACAACTGCCATGTAGGGGTACCTGCAAAACTTTGAAAGAAACCCTCTCAGTCACTAGAAATTGCTGAAAAGCTAGAATTAAATAGACAATAAATATCACATGGCAGGCCATTAGTAATCATGCTTCTATTTGTTTTTGTCAACAGATTTAGAGGGAGAAACCAAACAACTGCACCAACGTCTGCATTTCAGGTGGACTTCTATGCAGATTTAGGAAATTAGTTGTGTTTCACCAAAAGTAACATTGCAATGTTCAAAGAAGTGACCCAGAAAAGTTCATGCTGCACATTGTTAACTAGCATTGGTTGTACAACAGCAAAAATGTAGTTACACCTTTTGTTTCTAAGAAGAAAGATTTGTAGTTGTGTAACTAACACAGTAATTGCTGTATTTCTTTTCATAGGCCTAGTTTTTTTACTACTACAAAGCAACCATTACTTACATTGAGATTTATTTTTTTGATATAATTACAAAGAAACCATGACATTACTATAGTAATTATTATTGCTACTCTACTCTATGTTGAAATGAGAGAAATATTGTTATTATTCATTAATGAGCATGAAAATATATATATATGTAAATAGGATTTATCAGACACCCTTAGATAAATGGATATCCAATAATCCGTCTAACTAATAAGACTCTAATACATAATATAACTCTAACACTCTCCCTTAAATTGAAATATATGTATTTATCATGCTCAACTTGGTCATAGAGTCCCAAATACATCTACACTCAAACCTTTGGTGAAGACGTTAACTAACTGCTCTAAGAACTAAGTATAGGATATAGAGATAACACCTCTCATCACCATATCTTGCACATAATGACAGACAATCTCTATATATTTCGTGCGTTCACGAAAAATAGAATTATTTGTGATGAATATAACAACATGATTGTCACAATGTATAGGCATAAACATCTTGATAGGAAAACCAAACTCTACCAAGAGTAACTTGATCCACATCATTTCGGATGCTATCTAGACTATGGATTTATACTTTGCCTCTACACCTAGAGACCACATTCTGCTTATTGTTACGTCAGGTGACTAGATTACCTTCCACATCTGTACAGAAGTCCGATGTAGACTTCCTATCTCCCCTGTCTCTAGTATAACCTGAGTCTGAATAAGCCTCAACTCCGAGATGACCACTCCTCTTGTAAACTAGACCCTTTCTTGGTACTTCCTTGACATAGGCTACAATACACAAGGCTCTACTCCAACATACTCTCCTAGACTCATGCATGCATGAACTAGCTGAGTAGACTGATTGCATATGATATGTCAGGCCGAGTGACTATTAAATATATGAGTTTCCCAATTAGTGGCTATGCTGACCAGGATTCTCTAACAAATCTAAAGTGGAGTCTCAGAAGTATTATGTGTGCTCAATAGGTGTACTCTCTTGAAGAAGATCAAAAACATACTTCCTCTGAGAAAACACCATCCTCTCCTTAGCGTTAGATCAAGAACAATTCGTCTCTCTAATACCTACAGCATCACTACCTATCAACAAAATGTCATTAACATAAACTACTAAGAAGCACATCCACTAATAGTCCTCCTGTAAAGATAAACAACACATCTCTAAAAACCACATTCCATGACGACCTGATTAAACTTCTCAAATCAAACTCTGAGACTCTATTTTAAGCCATAATGGTCTTTTTTGAATTACATATTCCATCCTCCTCTTAAGCAACATATTCTGAAAATTACTCTATAAGTACCGAATCAATCAAATCACCATACAAGAAGACATTCTTCACATCCATCTGACACATCTCTCAGGATTGATTTATGACAATGGACAAAATAACCTTGATAAAATTCAACCATGCAATTAGTGAAAAAGTTTCTATATGGTTGACGTCATATGTCTAAGTAAAGCCTCAAACCATCAATCTAGCCTTGTACCTATCAACTGTCCCATCTGCCTTGTGTTTTACAATGTAGACCCATCTGCAGGTGGCTACAGTTGTTCCGACAAGACGCGTCACCAACTTTCAAGTACCATGAGATCTCAATGCTACTATTTCCTCATGCATGGCTACCTTCCAATGAAAGATTAGGAAGACCTCTTGACAATTCTGAAGAATAGACTCATAAAAAATAGATAAGGCAAAACTAGGAAAGGATAGGTGAAGAAAGTCATATGAAACAAAATTGGAAATGGGATTCGATTAAGAATGTTGATAAATGGCCAATGGCCACCACTCACCACATGTTTTGCATTTAACCAAGCTTTCCCTTGCATGTTGGTGTTTTAAATATAGAATCAAAGTGCTCCTAGATTTTCAATACTTCATGTGAAGTATCATGATTTTGCCATGCCTTGAACCTTAGTGTTTCATTGCTGCACTTCTTCATCATCTAAGTGCTCTGCCAAGAACATTGCAAGACTTGAAGGCTCTCTTCCACATCCACGTAAAGATCTTCTCTCATTGATGTGTTAACCCATTCTTGTACCATGTAAGCATATACCACATGTTAATTATGTATCAACAACTAGTCTGATTGTGAGAAACACCTGCTCAAGGTGCTCTTTTGTTTGGCTAATAAACACACAATACTGTATGAAACACCTGTGGGTATCACTATCAAAGACTACCAAGTATCAAGTCTGTCTTATACTTCAATATTGAATTTCAAGATAAACATACATTTTACGTAATGTATTCTATCAGGATGTCAAAATTCTCAATCCGTATCATTTAAAACAAAAGTTATACAAGATTTTGAATCATGAGCCTAAACTAGTATTAAAAACAAGTCGATGGATTTATACCTTACACTGATTAGTAAGTTCCCTATCATCCTCAAATGGTATATTGTTGTCACGGAAGACAGTATAATGAAAATGTGGATAAACTCGAGGTATTGCTATGAAATGAAAAATCAAATATAATAAATGTAAGGAGTACCACTGTACAGAAATTAGCACAAGTGTAGAGGATATCTTTGGACTAAACTAGAATAGCATGGGCAAAGATAGGACTTCAAAGCAGAAATGGCAATATGTTAACTTATAATAGTTATTAACTACCTAGTTATTTTAAAAAGGGATGGCCATATATATTTTCCCTATGAAATATTTCACAAATAAAACTGTTCTTAATTCTTCAAGTTGGTGTTCTTTCAACAACCTAACCAGGTTGCCCATTGACCCATACTGATTAAGGTGATACTCAAACTTTTCCTAGTTTTTTGCCAATATCTCCCATCATAATTACATAAAGACTTTTGCAAGAATTTCATAAAAATCTACAATTTTCACTATATTAATCTCTACAGCCTGAAATGAATTTTAAACATTACTAAGTATTTGAGTGTTCAGTATCCCTAAGACACCTATCGACAAAAACTATTTGAGAGAAGTTTGTCGTAAAGGCAATAGTGGAAACATATTATTTGAGATGAAAATTTGTACAGCATATAGGATAAAGGTTTTTTTAAAGAAAAGATGAGATCTTGCATTTATTAATCAAAGATCAGAAGAGCAACAAGAAGAAAAAAGACATCCACCAACAAGATGTCAATATACCTACCCACAATTCAATTTAAATTCTCCTTCACAGTATGCACCAAATTCTTGAAGAACCACGGCTGATATGGCAGTGAAAGTCTTTATTATCATCTGTAGCGAAGAAAAAATGATATGGTATCAGACTATCAGGTAAATTCCACAAATGAATATGTTACAGAGAACATACAGATTATTGCCTACTGATTGAAGTGGTAAAAAACACGTTTAAATACAATTGAAAAGTAGCATACATATTGAACAATTCCGATCTTGATGAGTTGGTAAAATCCTTTCCCAAGTTTCCAAGGTTTCAAGATATAATTCATGGGGAAATGGTGCTTTACGATCCCCTTTCCAGAAGCATTTTGTAGAAAGGGTTCCTTGGAGCACAAGAAACCCTCCCTCTCCATAAACTCAAGTGTTCTGTCTTCTCCACCTAAACAAAATCCAGTATTTCATCATAAATTACTAAAATATATAAGATTGTTTTGCAGACATTATATTGGTTAGCATTGTACATAAAACACAAATAGATACCCATAGCTTACAAGCTTGATAAGGAAAACATGCTATATCACAAGAACAATGAGAACGCAATTCACGACATACATTTTAAATGGCAAAAAACTGTCAATCATCACTGTATATCCTTAGAACAGTGAGGTTACCACCCCATATGTATTTAATGGTCATGCTGCATAATTCAAGAAGAAAATTTTCACCATGTTTGGCAATGCTCGCTCCTTTCCTACCTTTCAGTTCTAAGGGAGATAATCCAAACAACAACTAAAACTGGATGTCATTATGCACTCTCCCATCTAGTGGGATGTCTTTGTCTTTAGAATAGTGAACAGTGCTTAAGCAGGAAAATTAATGATATTCAGGTAGAGTTACAGGCAAAGAAGAGGCATCCACTAATGTTGAAGCATATGACAGGTACCAGAAATGTCTGAACATAAATCAGGAGAGAATGTCTGAACATAAATGTTTGCTTCAGGTACCAGAAATGTATTATTCATTGAAGTGCCTAATCTCTGAACAATATCAATATGAAATGAGAAATTTACATAAGTACGACACTCTACAGAGTTGGTATAATTTAATGAAGAAAAGTTTATTGAACTTCATAGAAAGCTAGAGAAGTAGAAACAAGAAGATCTCTCCACAAAATACTGGTTTACTGTCAGATAATTGTTCAAAACATTTACTTACCAGACATGCATTAAAAAAAGGAAATTTTCCTACTAGCAATGGATGTCCTAAACTCCTAATACACACACACTGGTGCCCGTATTTTGTTAAAATGCGGCCACGTGAAACAAAATACTGATACTGTTTCATGTATTTATGGCGTAAAACCAACATGAATTCACCCATTATTATGTTGATGATACACTAACACTCACACACCATTGCATCATGATCTAATAGCCAAGATGTTTCTAAAATATAGCTAGCCGCATTTTAACAAAATTAGGTCAAATGCATTTGAATGCTCCCCTGTGTGTGTGTGGATGTGTGTATAAAATAGCATCCACACGTAATAACAAGTATCAGTTTTTATCTAACAATACCCACAATGCTTATTCATATAATCAGACCCACAAACAACATGGAGATATCATGCCACCCATGAACAATAAGCAGTTTGTATGATATCGTAAATGTAAAGATGCAAAAAATAATAAAGCATTTATTTTGTATACTGCTACAGAAATAATATTCATTATCTTATACCTAGAGTAATAGTGTGAGTTGGTTGCTCAGATCACTGTCTGTTTTTTCATGTGTCATTAAATGTCTACTTACATTCATTGAACATCCCCCCATTTTATTCAATTCTACTTCGCCTCAATTCTAAGGTTGAATTTCTCATTGATTGTCCTTATCTTAGGAAAAGATGGGAAGAAACCCATATCATGTCGTTTTATGCTTCCTTTAAAATACTTCAAAAATAGTATTTTGATAAAAAGACATGTTGAGACAATATTTGAAAATTGGCTTCTTTGGGCCACATGACAATGTCAAAATATTTATGGGAAGGAATTTAGCATTTGATTTATTAAATTTGCTTATCATGTTATATTAAAGAATATGACAAGTGAACTCAGGAAATAGCTTCTCAAGTTTGTATTTTTTTTAAAAACGAAGCTCAAGCTAAACTTGGAAAATTTTAAGAAGTGAACTTAAGTGCCAATTTTACTTCTTCAGCTTAATATCCATAACAACTGCTTCTCAGGTTTATTTTCTTAAATCAGAAGGTTAAGTTAATTCTTTTTCTTTGAAGACGAAAGATAGGATGATTCTCATCAACAATATGCTTCATCAGAGGATGATATTTACAGGCCTAAAGAGAAAATAAGCAGAAAAGGGAAAAAAATTATTTACAAATAAAATGTGGGCATATAGACTACTCTATAAAAGTCTAGGCCCAGCTCACAATCAACCGTGCTGATCTGCTTATCAACTCTTCTTCCTGACATGCCCCATCATCAAAGACAAAGAGAACTATAGTACGATAGTTCCATAGAGTGGCCAGAAGGAACCATGAAGCTCAAGTTAAATTTTTTTTAAATGAGAAAGTGAATTCAATTGCTGATTTCACTTGTCATGTTTAAAGTTTTTTTATGAAAATTTTCAGCAGCAGTCTGGGACCACTAAGACAAAGAGCCAGCAAAACAGGTGTAGATTTTAAAAAAAGGGAAAGAAAAAAAAAGACAGAAAAGGATTAAAAAAACAGGCATTTGTGAGTGGGCCGTGGTGATTTGACACTTAACAGCCCGCCTGAACCAAAGATTATCATGTTTAATCTTGAAAAAATTGCCTAGAAAGTTCTTTTAAAAAGGGAAGAAGAAGCTCAAGTTCAGAATCTTAAAAAATTGAGCAAGTGAATTTATTAACAAATTCACATCTCAAATTTAATCTAAAAAAATAAATAAAGCCAGGTTTAACCTAGAAAATATACAAGAACCCGACATTCCCAATGCCAAACTCACTTCCCTTGTAAACTATCTTAAACACTTATAATAAAAACATGGTTCTAACATTATTGTACCGCTCATTATCATTCCGTAGGTAAATTGCATCTTGGCATTAAAGTTTGCAATTACTTAATTTTAGCTAATAATAATAAGTGCAAATCATACTTTAATCCTAATTTCTGTGTAACCAAATTTTTTTTTCCTTTTTTTTTGATATATCAGTCCAATATTAAGTGTAATTATATTTTAGCCCTAAGTTGTTAGTTATTGTATTTTCGTCCTAAATTTTTTGAAAAATATCAACCAGTGGTAACTAGTTAGTGTAGATTCACTAATTCAGTATTATATTCTAGTTCTTCGAACATGCCACCATCTAGTTGCTAGACAAACCAGGAGACTTAGTTCTTGACTTCCATATTCCATGGCACTATGTGATGACGGAAGTGAGAGTAAATATGCATATAAGTCATATTGTTCAATTAAATATAAACTGGAATATAAATCCTAATGCAGCTAATTGTGTTTAAGGAATACGTGCACTGAAGACACAATTAATGGGCTTACCTAAGCAAGCAACAAGGTATCTTCCAAAGCAATACATGGCAAAGGCCTCGTAGCCATCACGTAAAATCTGACAATCAACACTAATCGAAGGATTTACCAGTGATACATACTGCAGTAACATGAACATTTAAATTAAGGGCACAGGCAAGAGAAAGAACAACCACATCACAAGGAATCAAACTAGAAAACGTTGTAAACAGATCAGCAACCAACACAAAATTCACAAGAGTTAATCCCTCACTTAAAAGTGCATTGATTAAAAATGTAGTATATTCTGCTACAATTCTTTTCTTTCTTTCTTTTTGAGAAAAATGTGGGACAAAACCCATATTATTAAGATTCCATTGAGATACAAAATAAGGAATATTCTAGTATATTCTTAATTTCTTATACTAGTATACTACTATACATTACTAGAAATGGTAAGTCATCCATGGAAGCTTAGTCCTAATAAGTTGTCATTCTGGCAACAAAGATCAAACAGCATGGTAAAAAGCCCCGAAGTTTTTTTAATTTTAACCAAAAAAAATCCAACTACCATATATGGTTCTAATGGGAAGGTGGTGCATCATTACGATTTTTTTTAGGACTAAAGTCAAGATTTTATTAAAACTGAAAGGAAAAACAGTACAAGAGAAAGCACCAATGTCATGACCATACTTAGCATGGCAAAGGCGCCTTTAGCACCTGGATGCCTAGGTAGTAATAAAAATAGAATTTTTACATGCTTTTCAGTTTTTTTTTAATATATTAATAAACACATTCAGAATTTATAATGCATTAATAAATTGATATATCAATTTCTAAAATTAACAATAACAATCTAACTACAAATAAAATCTTAAATGTCCTCCAAATTAAGAACAATCCTAACAATAACGATAACTCAATAACAAAAAACAATAACAAATAAGTCAAATAGTCGATAATAAATAACAATAACTAAGAAAAACTAAATAATAGTCATCAAAGGTCAATATTTGATAATGAAAGACTAAATTATTGCTATTAGGCTAATTTAGCCCAACGTGCCTCAACGCCTTAACCTCCAATGGTGCCTAACCAGGCACCGTAATAAGTATGATCACGACCCAAACACAACAATGGCAAAAGCCAAACTCACATATTATATTAATTCTATAATACTAATACAAACATGTCAACATATAGGCTAGCATTATATCACATAATTACTTAACTAAACCATAAAATCTAACATGAACTCAAGGTGAGAAAGAAAATTCAAAATTTGTGTCCAAAGTACTATATCATCCTTGAAAATTTATGATATGCAACTATATTTACATTGGGTTATATAAAATATGTGAAATCATCCTTGAAAATTTATAATAATTGACTTAAAATATTCATGTGGAAATACCATTAACTTTCTCATTTGAAACAACAAGAATCCATTGAGATCGAAACATAACCAATATGTTGGTTAAAACTCAAAATTCCAAATATTTCCTGATCAACAATATTCAATAATATATCATCATTATAATCATTGGTGCTAGAAATGCAAACAGATCGAATATGGTACGGATAGAATGTTACAATATTTGTATCCATTTTCGAAATGCAAATGCAAATAAAAATATCATACAGAGAGGAAAATTACATATCCGTATCTTTAAAAAACAAATACAGATATGGAACAGATAAAAGATGATCGAATATAGATAAAGTCGGATATAAAAATGG
>JAMKQA010001661.1:0-21611 GCA_024699735.1 Posidonia australis | reverse complement strand
CCCCCCCCCCCCCCCCCCTCTAGAGAAGCTTTAGTATCCAACAATTTTATCCAACATAGGAGACCAATCGTTGAAGGATGCTTTCCTGTAATGCAAGGAGAGTCCTAGATATTTGATTGGGAGGGGAACCGAATCATACCCCAAAATGTCATAGCAATGAGTAATCAATTTGTTACAGACCCCAATGTTTGTTAAAGAAGATTTATGGAAGTTAAGCTTCAATTCCACGCAGGCTTGAAAACAACATAGGATCCTTTTCACATTAATCACACATTCTTCCAAGGGGGACAAAAAAAGGATAGTATCGTCCGCATACTGAATGTTAACCACATTGGAGCTACTGTGGGGAAATTGAATCCCTGAGATGAGATTATTTTGAGACCCCAAAGTTAACATTCTACTAAGCACATAAGTGGTCACAATAAACAAAAATAGAGAAAGAGGGTCACCTTGTCAAAGATCATTTGAAACTCCGAAAAATCCTTTGGGTGAGCCATTAACCAAAACAAAATACTTGACCGTGTTAATACACATCATTATCCAAGATATCCATGTTTCTCTACAACCAAAACCGTGAAGAGTATTTATTAGAAAGTCTCCATTATATTTTCAAAAGTCTTTTCAAAATCTAATTTGAGTACAAATCCTGGAGTGTTGGAGTGGTGCATGTGATGAATTCTCCTGAGCTACCAAAAAACAGTTACCAATACTCCTACACGGTAGAAATGCACACTGATTACTATCAAGGATAGAATTTAGAATAGGACAAAATCTATTGGCTAAGCACTTGGATACGATCTTTTAACTACTGTTTAAAAGATTGATAGGTTGGTAATCTTGTATGCTTTGAGCATAGTCTTTCTTAGGGATAATGATAATAAAAGTCTAATTGATACCCTTAAGAGTGTTTACATCCTATGAAAGGTGGAGTTGTTCAAATAAGCTAACCAAATTCATTTTGATGTCTTCCCAGGAGTACTTGAAAAACATAATGGGAAGTCATTGAGATCTGGGGATTTATTACTAGGGAGAGTGAAAGTACTTGTTTAGATTTCTTCTATCGAAAAGCTCCCTTTCAGAATGCTAGGATTCGGAATTTTATGAGGCAATAGTAGATCCCAATTTAGATACCCTAGGAAACCTAGTGGTTTATTAAACAGGGAGATAACATTATTTATGATAATATTAAAGGGGTGGTTACATTAATGCTGTTACATTTGGACACGTGTTGTTGTAGGGTACAATGCAAAGAGATTGGGTTTTTATGTCTCAATATTTTAGTTAAACATCATGATATCCTCTACACTCCTTATAACAAAGATTACCTATATACACCTAACAAACTAATAACTACCTGTATACACTTACCATCAGCTATTGTCTCTTCCCATCAGGCTTCTATACATAGACCATTGTTAACATCATAGTTCTTTTGCTCAAATTCATCAAAGGATGATATATACTAATTTCATGTATCATTTATACTGTTATTTTTATCAGGAGATGACTATCATAATTGTATTTTTTTTGTTGTTTTGATAACGCAAAGAGAGAGGGTAGATTCCTACAAAATTACAAGTGATGGCTCTTACATATGCTCCCAAACCCAACAATCGCAACAATAAGATCATTGTGAGTGAATGTATGTTGTCTTAATAAAGTGAAAACTTTTTACAATGCATAGATGAGATAGAGAATATAACCAACACAAATGTTTGGGTCCTCATAGGGTTCGAGGAGTTGATGTTGGTGCCACGAACCAATGTAGCAAGAAGTTTGGACGTCATTTCGGTATTAAGATAGCTAAGTTGCAAGAAGAGAAAGTTTCATTGAAGATAGCAAATGCAGGACTACTCAAAAATTAAAACAAGTCAATGGGTATTTTTATGGAAAAAATGGCTGTTTATATTGACATGAACCTCTCAAATGACCTTCCTATAGTCCAAGATAATGCTCTCTATTTTATTCTAGCATTTTTTTGGATTCATAGAAAATGGCCATGTAACTTTGTGTTTGTTGCAAGTTGGGAATAGCACTTTGTCTGCAGCTCAAGGCAGTTGATTAGTGGTTATTTTGGTACATTTTGGATAAACTAGCACATATTTTTTGATACATTTTGCATCTACATTAGCATCTATTTTTTGGATGTTTATTTGATTTTTGATACAAACTACAAATCTCTATTTTTTTTTTGGTTTTTGAATATTGAACTTGTATGATCAAGTACTTATAAACTCAAAAACTATGTGTATCTAAGTCTTTATAAATATATGTATATAGTTGTGGACTACATGGAGCAAATTTTTTAAAATATATCTTAATTGTATGAGATGGATGTCTTTTAAATAGGTTATTTGGAAATGAAGAAAATATCAATGAAATGTATAAAAAATATAAAAGAAAATACAATGTCAATATTGTACTTATTTAATGATGGACTAATTTGTCGGTAACTAACTCCATTAACGACAGTATTTCCAAAACTTGTTTCATTCTTTAGATTAAATTCCAAAGTCTAATTCCTTCAGCCTTCGTCACGTCGCCTCAAAAGATAGAGTGGGCCATCTAGCTTAAGTTGTCTTATACTAAATGTAACATTGTCCCTTAGGATTCCACTTCTCGCTATCATTATATTTAATATGGTATCATTATATTTATATATATAATATGTGTAGATTATATTTAATATTTGTTTGCTATTTAGGAATTTTATATTGTGGTTGGATTCCTACAAATAATTTAATATTATGGCCAAATCAATTGTTTTCCTATTTGAATTTTATATTCTGTCCAAAAAAAAAATGTTATTGTTTATGGACTGAATTTACATTCGGAGATTTAATATTTGTATTGTATTTTACTTTTTGTATGATATACAAAAGAAGGAAGAAAAGAAAATGTATCAATATTTTATTATTTTTATATATTTTATTAAATTATTAAATCACAAATCAAATCGAATTAAATCGATTTTGAGTAACTTGGTTCAGTTCATTTTGCATGCATGTATGTGTTGAATCCTTTTTACTCATCCCTTCATGTAAAATATTTTGCCCATCCATGAGTCCTTTTACTCATTCATCAGTTGGTATTGTTCACGTTTGGGTACTAAATGAGCAATGAAACATGATCGTTGAGCAGAAAGAACTCACAGACGAGGAAATTCATACAGTCTCCATGATTTAGTTTTCATTGTGTAGGTGTCAATTGTTACCATAAGCTAGAACTACACATGTTTTAGTATTTTGTGAGTAATTAAATAGGATGGATTAACAGAAAGAACTCATAGGTAAGCAAATCTACGTGCCAAGAATGTCTAAAGGTCTATTTGATAATCATCGTTAGGATCAACTTTTGAAAAAAAAAAAAAAAGAAACTTATTCTTAAAAAACTGAATCAAATACCTTTTTTTTTTTTACGGTAGATTATTTCAATACATTAGTTTATTGTTTGTGTATAAAATTTTCAAAAATGTCGATTTAAAAAAAGTATGAAAATTAACATTTTCAAAAAATATTTCTTTATAGGAATAATCTTTTTTTCTACATGTGTGATTAATTTTCATTACCAAAGATTTGTACACTCATGAGAGAGCAAATCAAACCGGGCCTAAAGTCGACCCGCATCAATAACATCAAGTCGATTTTAAGGTCCATTTTGGGGTTCGGGGTCCGTATACCCGTATCCGTTATGAACTGGCGCTAGTGGTCACTCTCTCTGGATAACACCGCCACCTGTGCTCTATCGTGTAGTCCCCGTGAGAACAAAATGTACGAAACCAGCTGCTGCAATCTCCCTTCCTCCCTCCCTTTCCCACGCTGCCCTCACCGTCGCCCCGGCTCTCCTCCTTCCACCGCCTCCCCACCCTTCCTCCTCCGCTTCCGTGCCGCTCGGGCAACGAGCAGTGGCGACCCTGGCAATGGCGGCGGCGGCGGAGGGGACTCGTTGGCCGGGATTGCGGGAGGGCAGGTGGACGAGCTGCTCCTGCGACAGGAGAACAGGCCCCTGCTCGATGGCCTCGAGGCGGCGTCTCGGAGAGTGCAGCTCGCCCGTCAGGCGCTCGCCTACATCAAGAAGCAGGAGGACGAGGTCTCCCGCGCGAAGGACGTGATCCGCCAGCTCCAGAACCGAGAATCTCAGGTTCGGTGCCTCCATTTTTCGTAACCCTGACTCTTCAATTGATACACTGCTTCCCTTTAATACTCTGCAATAAACATGAATACTATGAGGGCATTGTTATCACAAGTCCAAAGAATATATGGCATAGCAACAGTGATGATCGTGCATAGAATCAACACAACCAATAACGATAGTAGAGAGATAAAGTTAGGTAACATCCGCCTTGTAGGTTGAAGTGATGACGTTAACAACCTGTCTTTAGAGGAAAAATCAGCTCTAAAAACTTGTTTAACGGGTCAGGGGTCTCTTCCCTTTACGGTGTAGTACTTGTGAAAAAGTGACCCTAGATTTGTTCGTTATCACTCAAAGCTTTCGTCTACAAACAGAGAATTGCAGAGTTACCGACTTCTGTTTTGTTTCAGGTACGTCTGAGAGCACAATAGCTTATTCACATACAATGATAACGCAACATATTTAATTGGTAATACCACAAACTTGGTCCAATGTGGTAGTGACAAGTTGCATGATTGAATTGTAAGCACCACCATTTTTGAGTTTTATGTCTTATTGTGCCTAAATCCTTAGCTATGATTTGGTGTTGTAATTGCAAGTTTATGACGAGTTTTACTTTTAACGAATTCATACCCAATGTGGAAGATGTCTAGCAATTGCATCTTTGAAGAATTCAGATGTGTATTTGAGTGGCTACAGTTTCGGGAAATGGATCATTCCTTGCATCACTTTAAAATTAAGATTTGTGCATGGTTGGAGAGCACTGTACCAAAGGATTTGTTCATTGTGTGGGTCTTTGCAAATCGAGCTTTGCATACAAAGGGTCAAGTTCAAGGCTTCATCTGGTTGGTTCCTATGTGGATAATATTGGATAACTAGGTGAAGATTTAACTTGGTAGGTACATTTGTAAAAGTATGTTTTTCCTGTATTTCCATTTCAAATTTGTGGGTGACCGTTGGATTTTGAAGTTCAAGTTGCTTTTGAGATTTTATTTCTTTCCATGTTGTTTAACCTATTTGGTTGGCTTTTCTTCATGTCTGTTGTGCTTTTTCTTTCATGGTTTGTTTTTAATGAACTAAGGTAGTGCGCACACACACACGTGTTGATTAATTTGTTTATTTTCTTTTTTTGTTTGATTAATAGGATTTGATCCAATAACCAGTATTATAATGTCTTATGTGAATAATGCGTGAGAGTTTTAATTGGAATTTCTGCAGAAATTTCGCATGAATTTCAAGATGTGTGAAAGTGGGAGATTTGGTGTTTATTTTAGTCCCAAGCCATCATGTTTGCACACATACATGATTTTTTTTTTTGCAACTATTTTATTTTCTATAGTTTTGACTAACTCTTTACAGAGAACAAATCCTGAGTTCCTTTTTCACTTAGAGTGTGTCCTAGAAGTGAGTGAAGACCGTTGAAACTTGGGAGAGAAGACTACACAACTGTTGCATCAGTTTTTAGGGGTGATTTTTTTGTAAAGACAGATGGTTAACATCATCACTTCAACCTATAACACAATGTTATCCAGCTTTAATTCTCTATTATTCTTGTTTGTTATGTTGATTCCATGCATGATAATTGTTGCTTTGCCATATCTTATTTTGACTTATGATAATAATGCCATTATGATATTCTTGTGCATGGCATATTATATGCCTTAGTGTTATTAGTTCTCCAATATTCATTTTCTTTTCTGCATTCAGATTGCTAACATGCTAGTTTTCAGGCTAGTGTACTTGAAAAAAGAATCTTTCCTTTTATATAAAATCAAATGGAAACTCCATATAGGGCATGATATGGCTTTAAGATTGTTCAGATTTTTTTCAGGGTAACTGCACCATGTGAATAAATAAACAACCAAATTTAATAGCTGATAGACAATGTCTAGCATGAAAAATAGGCACCTGGCCATGCTGGCTACCAGTTATCCTGGTCAGTTATGTCTTATGAGATTTTTGAGCATTCTTAATTGTGATGAATTAATAATAATCTCCTATTTTTGCATCATGGACTGTGATAAAGGGTGATTGTGATGTATTGTTTGTTGTATAACCCTAGGATTGTATGATAAGATATAGAATGCAACAGGTCTCACACGTATAAAATAGATACAAACAAATACATGACTTTAAAATGAGAGATTCAATGAATATTTTACATCATAACAGGTTTCGCCATACAAAATTGATCAGTGATTTTCACAAGCCACGGATTTATCTATTTGGATGTTAATTTCTGTAAATTGTAGTCTATTCTAAACCCCTTGGAGCTATGATGATTAACTAGTAAATGATATGACATTATGACAATATTGATGGTATAGGAATTGATTAACAAAATATATGCATAAGTCCATCACATAGTACATTCCCTACTATGCTTGCTTTCAAAAGCACCATAATATATAATGCTCTTATTCAAAAGCTACTTGTCTATTGTAGATTGCAGAATCCCAACAAGAGTTATTGGAAGCAAGAGCATTGGTTGGTGAAGCGGAACGATCTCTTTCATCAGATATAGGCAGGATGAGCCTTACAAATGATTTGACAGAAGACAAAGCTGAGGATCTTGATAGAGATGCAGAGAGATTGGAGTCTTTAAAAGCTGCAGTTGTATCATCCATAACTGGAACATTGGCAGCTCTCCCCTTCTCATCCTATCAAGCGACCAGTGACTCACAACTAATTCAAAACTTAGTAATCGTGTTTATAAGCTGTTTTCTGTTTGGCACAACCTTCCGTTATGCAATACGAAGAGACTTAGACAACACTCATCTGAAAACAGGAACATCAGCTGCTTTTGGTGTAGTCAAAGGTATTTCTCTTGATACATCTCTATCTTTATAGATTTTATTCAGTACTTCAATTTCAGGAATATAAACATACATTCAAGTTCACTAGATGGAAAAGTAAGGAAAAACTGAATAATACTTGAAATTGCAGGTCTTGCGGCTCTCGAGCCAGCAAACCTCTTGGACTTCAATACTAACCACTTGCCTCAGGTTATTGATAGGGCAGTATATCTATGTGAGAGTGTTTTAATCTTTATTTTTTCTGCCATTGCTTTAGATTTTTGTTTCAAGGTGGGGATCTTGAGTCCATTTCCTATCAGAAAATAGGCCTGGTTGGCCAGCACAAGGTGACCTCTTCTCTTTTTTGGAAAATTATTTGTAATTAGAATTTTCTGTCTATATAGTGTCAAATGAGGTATGCCTGCGGCCTTAACTTTTCAATTCTAATGCTGTATTTGTTCCTTCGTTGCTTTTCAACTCTATCCCAGGCCTGCCTGAAGTGTAATCCAGTTTTCTTTTTTCTTAAAACAGTAAATTTTATATAAACCCTTAACTTTTTAGCTTATTACGAATTGATTCCTTTAAAAAAAATTAATACCAAACCCTTTTATCTTTAATTTATTATAAAATCACCGCTTGAGTTAGATTCTGTCAATTTTCATTAACAGCGTTAGTTACTGATATAAATATTCTTAAGTTAAAATTTTGAATCATCCCGTGTATTCTTAAATAAACACTTGTATTCTTAAATAAATACTCATCATTGTTGAACTCAACCGATGGTGTGACCACGATCAGCCACAAACAGTTGGAGTTGGTCGACGACCATCGTCGGTTGCTTGTTGAAGTTGATCGTGGACCATTGTTGTTCACAATCGGGTTGCTAGTAGCCATCGTCGAAGTTGGCTAGAGTTGACCATCGAGCATTATTGATCACTTATTGAAGTTGGTTGGAGTTTATCATCGACCATCGTCTATCACAATTGGTCGGAGTTGTTCAAAGGGCAGATAGGTTATTTGATGATCTCAAGTTAGTAATTAACCATAGTTATAATCCTAAATTACCTTTTGATTACTAGTCAACTAATGTTAGGGGTGTTTTTATAATAAAATGAAAATACAAGGGTTTAATATTGATACTTTAAAAGTGAAGGATCAATTTGTAATAAGTTGAAAAGTCAGCAGTTTGTGCAAAATTTTCGCTTCTTAAAATTCTCTGCACCTAAGACAAGCTGCAGCTGTATGAGGAGAAATCAGTCATTAATATTTGATTACAGTTTGATTGCAGTAGTTTTCTACTACAGGTAAGATGTTCTTAATATACGAATTACCATTCACAAAGGAATGCTTCCTGGCTACCCTCCAAGGCTCCACTATCATACTCATCGGATACATATAGGGAACCGGGGATTTTTCAGATACGTCAATAGACTAACATACCTGATGTTAATACATGATCGTAGAAGAAATACTTGAGGTCAAAATATATACTAGATGTTAATATACTTTTCTCTTATGCCTGGTCATTTATCTCTCAAATTTAAATGATACACTAATATAATTTTCCCTTTTGGAGTTGATGTTTCCCTTCTAAGAGTAGGTTTTTAGACATTTCTCTCTGATTCGCCATCTAGATATACTTCTTTGCTCCCACTTGGATGTGTTTTTTTCCTTTTAATGAAAGCTTAATTTAAAATTTATTAAAGTTTTCCCTCTTTAATGATAGAGGAAATATAAGGGGGACTAATGGGTCCTAGGCCCAAATAAGGCTTTGAGATTAATAGCCCTTGCGGGCTACACAATGTGCAGCCATGTTAGAAGTGCGGTTGATATCTCTAGCTTTGACGCAACAATCGTGTGCCCACGGAAGGGAGTTCCAGTAGGCTTCGTTGAGGTTGTCATTTGGGGTTTTCATTAGTGCTAGCCAGTCACCTTCAAACACTACCTTTCTCCAACATCGATCAATGGTAGTATTGATTGTAAATTATCAACACTCTAGTCTCAACTTCGAAAACAGAAGACGCATCGATTTGGTGGCCTGAGGAGTGAATGTGATCTACGGTGTGGTTTCTCACTACAAAATCGAAAAAAAAGGAATAGAAGAAAAGGTGGAATTGATGAGGGTGGCTCTACCTACATGTGATAAAGTTTTAGCCTTCCAACCCTCAAGTCTAGAAGTAAGTTTGTCCTTGAGAACATCATGAAAGCCATTTTTAGAGTTCCCTATAAAATGATAATTGCCTAAGTAACTAATCATTTTCATGTCAGGAACATTAAAGATGTTTATAACTTGATCTCTTAAAAGATTGGAGCAATTGTTGCTAAAAACAGTCGTAGATTTTTGATAATTAATGAGTTTACTTGACATGTTAGAGAAATTATCCAAAACACCCTTCAAATTAGTAGCATTAGTAATAGAAGATTCACAAAATAGTTGAATATCATTGGCAAAAAATATGTATGCTATGTTTGGAGCACCACTTACCAATTTTATTCCATGTATTATCTCTAAAGCTTTGACTTCATTTATCATAATTGAGAGAATTTCCATGCCTAAAATGAATAGAAAGTGTGAAACAGGGCATCCCTAATGGAGTCCTCTTTGAGTTTTGAAATTACCTTGAGGAGATCCATTGATTAGTACTGGGAAGTTTGGTGTCGTAACACATTGCATAGTCATATTTATAAATAATTGATCAAATCCAAATCCTTCAAGAACCTCTACCAGAAGGACCATTCAATTCTTTTAGAAGCCTTTTACATGTGCAATTTAAAGCAAAAACGCTTTTCCCTCTTTTGGTGTTTATCATCAATGGCTTCTCTGGCCACAATAATTTTATTAGAAATCTATGCACCTTTTATGAAAGCACACTACACACCATTGATAATGATTTTATAGATGACATTTGTTAAACTTATGGGCCTAAAATTAATAGGAGTTTCATAATTCTTCTTTTGTGGAATTAAAGCAATGAATGTAGAACTACATTGATTGGTAATTTGAGGATTATCGAAGAAATAATCGTTGAAACTAAAAATATAATCCTTAATGGTGTTACATCCTTGTTGATAGAATAAGGCAAGATATCCATTGTTGGCTTTTGTTGGCTTTCATAGAAAAAGGAACCTCTTTCAATTCCTCTATTGTTGGCTTGATACATGAAGAACAATTGTCATCAGAGTTGATAATATTCATATGTCCTAAAATTTCATCCAAAATAGGAGAAGGTCCAGAACACATGAAAATAGTCATGAAATAATCAATGAATTCAAACAAAATTTCATTAGGATTATTTGAAATAGATCCATTTGAAAGGATGATGTGAATGAAAATATTTTGTCTTCTGTTGGTAACCATGATATGAAAAAAAATAAGAATTCCTGACATTGTGACTTATCCAATTAGATTTTATCCTTTGAGCCCAAAAAACTTCTTCCAATGAGTAGAGATATTGCATCCTTGATTGAAGATTTTTCTCTTGCAAAATATTGTCATTAGTATTTGAATTTAATGTTTGAATGTCATTTATCTTTTGAGTACCTTCAAAAATTTCTTTCTTCCAATTTGGAACATTTTTTTCTTCCATTTAAGAACCTTTTTGAAAGTCAAAGAGTTTTTTATCTATGTTACCATTAATATTCACCCAAGTAGAATTCATAACGGAAGAATACTTATCATAAACACAAATTCCTTTTAAATCTCTTTTGAAGTTGAAAAGACGGTTATTCGATTTGATTGCTAAGAGGTGAAAGACTGTTGAATGAGGAAAAAATGTTTGCCAATTGGGTCGATGAGAACCCTATCCAATCTTTCTTTGATGTTGATTCAATGAAACCTATTATTTATTGTTCTAATATAGCCTAGATATTCAACCCAACTCTAGACACAAAATTCTTGAAATTAAACATCTTTTCATTAGTGACAATGGGCCTCTAGATTTTTCAAAGACTGAGAGAATTGCATTAAAATCTCCTAAACAAACCCACAGGAGTTGAAAGTTTTGTCCAGAGTTGAAAGTTTTGTGACAGACAAAGGATAGTATCCCAAATATAAAGATAATTAGCCCCTACAAGGGGTTTCGTAGTCACAAACAAGATACCAAACACTTATCAAGGTTGTGCTTGTAATTCTAGCTACTACGCTATGTTGATTAGAGAATTTAATATTGAGATTAATACCATCCTTCCACAAAAGTCGAAGGCCATCGGAACGTCCTTTAGTTGGAACAACAATAGAGTTTGAGACAAAGAGAGAGAGAGATGTAGTGAAGAAAATTAGAAGAGAGACAAGTAGCAAAGGCTTTCAGAAACAAAGATAGAGGGAGAAGAGGTGGTAGGACAGAATTTAGATGATGAATTGCACGAGTGATCCTTCATTCCCAACGATTCTAAGCGAGTAATTTCATTGTTGTTTTGAAGACTGAGCATGAGTGTGTTCATGTCGAAATTGAAACACCTCATGTGAGGAGGGGCACGAGGATCCGATAAGGTCACGATGAATATGGTAAATCTGAAGAAGGATACATTGACTTGAAAATAGTAAAACAAAGCGAAGGAAGGATAAGGAAACAAAAATGAAGCCACCACCTAATCTTTTAAGTAGAAAGGATGAGGAAAACCGAAATAAGAAATGATCAATAAAATCAAAAGAAGTTGATGCATGAAAATGGAAATCCATGCCAATGAACGTGGTATTTCGACCATTGCGTGTTAGAGAAATGATAAGGACTCCTGTTATGTATGGGAAAGGTGTAAGGTACCTCCACATATTCAAGAATCGGTCTTTCTTGTGTTGATGTGGATTTGGGAGGTGATGTGATTGCCACTTGTCGGTTTGATTGATCGACGGACAAGACGCCTTGCGAGAGATGGGTGATTGTGATGGATGTGAGTTCCTGATTCACTGGATCGAAGGTAAGATGTTGTCTAACGGTTCCCTCATGCTATGTAGTATCCTTCCTTTTAAAACAAATATGGATTAAAGCTAGGTGTAGTAAACAAAATAAGAAATAGAAAATAAACATGACAAATAAATGAATCTAACACTAACCAAGGGGTGGTTCCCCGCATGCATATGCCATGGACTATTTTTATGAATGCAATGATAATATGTAAAAAGAAAAAAATGAATTGCTCTTCACCTTCGTATGTTGTGGAGTGGATGAAAAGTGGAGGCTTGATGGAGCTCTAGAGGTGCGTTTTGGCTTTGGATCGATAGGATCTCTATGGACCTAGGTTTCTCACAGGATTTTGACAGGACTTAGCCTGGTATCTCTCTTTCTAGGCAACCTCTCTCAGATTTTTGGAAAGTCTCTTTCTAGTGCTTAAGACCTAGGGGTCTATTTATAAAAAAACTTTCTGATGTCCTATCTTGTTGGAGGATCAAGAGATAATATCTAGATATCAATAAAATATCTAAAATAAAAATCAAATATTTTATCTAGATATTAGATTTAAATCCAAATTCAATTTTTAGAATCAGATATTAAAATTTTAAAACATCCTATCACAAATTTAAGATTTTTCATAATAAAAAGATATATTCAGAAGATATTTTAAGTTCAAACAATGTTTTAAAAACAATATCTTCTAAAAAGGCAACTAATTTCATGGATATTTTTGACCCTGTCTTAATTTATAACTACTTGGATATTTTAGATTTTATGTTTATTTTTAAACATCAACTTGAATTAAATGTAGTTATAACATTCAAAAATGTGATAACCAACATAAAATCTTGTTTTTGATACAAATAAAGATATAAATTCTAAACCTGATGTCATCTAGTTTTTTAGGATTTTCTAGAATTTTCCTGAATTAGTTGCTATTTTATATGATATATGTGATATACCATATATGATATTTATATGATATATATACATATATGATATATTATATATATCATATTTAAGTGTTAGGAAAATCATAGAAACACTAATAATTATATGAAAAATCATGATAATATTTATAAATATCCCACATATAACATTAAAGCCTAGGATGACATATTATATGGAGAGAGAATGTCAGAATTTCAATCGTCTATTGGTTTGGCACTTGAACATCTCATCGCCTCTGAGTGTGGCAACAAGACCAGTCGCTTGTTAGCTTGACGACGTCTGGTTTTTTTGCATTTTATCCCTATCTTTTATGTTAATCCACAGAGATTCCTTAAAATATCCAAAAAATACTCAAAAATCGCATGAAATAATAAAAACATCTTCTTTAAGCTTAAAGTACTCAAATCTGTCATCGATTTGAGTAAGGCGGGGGTATCAGCTGTACTATAGCTAGCAACTCACATCAAAAACATTCAAGAGACTTAAGCCTACCATCAGCTTGAGTATATTAATTCTGCCACAACTAACAACCTTGAAAATAAAATCAAGAATGTTTTTGAAGAAAATCATGAAAAGTTCCGAAAATCAATTAGAGATCCCTAGCCACGTGATATGGGGCACCTCAAAGGTTCCTATTCTAGATGGACTCTAGGAAATACAAAAATGGGATATCTACATCTTGATTTGATTTACTTGCAAATTGGCCAATGTCGGCAAATAATGCCAAAATAATGTATGCCCTAAGGTGAGATGCAAGATGCCATGCTAGGACGATATGATCAGGTCAAGAGTAGAGGTAGATTTGAGCTGAGGTATGCTATGTAAGATCTGGACCAAAGGTTAAAAGATCTTTACATAGTAAACATCCTTACTTGTGAATGAAGATGTGACACTAAATGAAATGAAGAGACCATGCAATGTTGATAAAAAAATACTAAAGTAGTAAATAGATGATAAACACATAACATCACAAAGAGAAATCAGAATAAATTGGAGTCAGAGGCTCAACCCAATAGTCTATTCTAAACTTGGGGTAAACGCCACCATAACACGTTGGTAAGACTCGCGAGGATAATACGCTAGTAAAATCTACGACATAAATGCACCATCGAGACTTGTTGCTAGAGTTGTATAACAGATTGTAGGTTTCTCATTACCCTAGATCACAATGTAATGATGCAAAACATGATTTAAACACCCAGGATGCACGAAGGGATGCTAATAATCATGCATAGGTGCTTAAATGCAGATGCAAACATGTGGATGATCCTACCCACTTATCCTCGGCGGAGTTAGGTTCTGTCGTCGGTTGTGACTGAAAACTCAATTTTCTAGCTCCGACGAAGCTTCCCGACGCTTCCAGAGGTTAGTGAGGATAGGTTGGAAGATGATCGTGCTGATTAAATGTGAGAAGACATGCATGTGGGATGCATTCCTCATCGATCCTCATTGAAAACCGCGAACTCGACCGACCATGCAGGCGGTGTCGAGCTACAAGCAGATGTCTAGGGAGGCTCTGGGTGATCGGAGCAAGCTTTGGAACTAATCAGAGAGGATCATCACGTGCTTGCTGGCTCTCGCCCATGCACAACAGTTGAACCCATCACTGGCGTTCCAAAGAGTGCGGTGATTGTGGATGAATTACATGATGATAAGTGCTGGAGATGAAAGGGAAACATGGGAGATTCAAGGTACAATTAAGCCTCAGGAAGGGACTTACTTGTGGAGGAGGATGGTGAGCTGGTATTCGCCCACGAAGCTTCGTCGACGACTTGTTGATACGATTGATGAGGGGACGATGCTCTGGCTGCTGGAATGGATTGCTCACACTCGGGCTTGGAAGTGTGAGTGGACTAGAGGTGGAGGGAATTCAAAGGTGGTTGTGGGTCTCTGGTTTCAGAGGTCGTCGGAGAATTCCAGTCAACGGTGGGTGTCCTGGGCTCTAGGCAGTGAAGGTTCTCAAGGAGCTAGAGCTAGAGAGCAGAGACAGGAGTCAAAAGCTTAGGAAGCAAAGGCCAAAGTGAGTCTAGAGAGCCTTCTCGTTGGACATAGGAGTCGTTAAATAGGGGGAGAAGGTTGCTGTCGGCCGTTGATGAGTAACGGCTTTGGTTTGATTGTGTGGATTAATTTTGATGACTTTGATTGGGTTTAAGGCATGTAGATGAGGGTACGATGGTCCAAGTTCGTGGAACATTCTCATATCAATGCAAGCCAATGAGGAGGTGCCATTTGGGTTCCAGAATATTCACTAAGCTCGTTGGCTGTAGCGTTCTGAAACAGGGCACATTATCGGTTATACACGTCGATAAGACACGCTAGCTAATGCCACTTTGTGTTATCACCTTATATGGCCGCCTAAAATACACACCTTGGAAATACACTTTGAATGCGTGCCTAGCCCAGTGATGGGCTTGGTTTTTAGATACTGGGCCTAGTCTACACCCTTTCAGGACCATATAAAGGTTGTGAGTTGTGGTAAATAGGGTTTTAAGGGTTTGGGCTGTTTTAAGGTTTTTAATGGGACTTTGGGAAGGAGTGAGTGAGCCATCCATTACCATAGTGCACCGTTACCGTATCACACCCCTTCCGGAGATTGTTGGTGAGTTCTTGTAAAAATCAGAGTGTCTACAATGAGTCACCGTACTAAAAATAAGGGTTGTTATTCTTCCTTGACTTTGCTTGCTTGTATATTGTTTCCTCCTTAAAGCCTATCTTCGAGATACATTTTTTTCTCACCTAGATGTTTGTAACGACTCGAGTTGCTACACCTAAGATTATTAGTCTAAATAAAATTAAAAACAATAAAATACTTAATTAAATTAAATCTAAAGGCTAATAAGAAGATTTATCTATCTAGGAACCTACAGTGAACAGCTAGATGACTCCTGTTATATGCACTAGTGAAGAAAACAACTACTCATTTGCACCTACAACTAAAATCAGGAAAAACATACAACTGATCAATAAAAGTCATTTAGCACACGTCCTGTGGAAAATCACGTGAAACCGAAACCATAATTCTTTTAAAAAACATTATTTGCTACCAAAAACACCATTTATAGAGGAAACACAAAAGCATGGCAGTATACCAAAAACGCCAAATGACATCTCCAGGAACTCAGGTAACTTTGGTCAAAATCATAAAAACTCACAAACCAAACCACCACAACTATGAAGCCACTCAACTAAAAATCTCAAGCTACATAGGCATAAAAACCATATTGAGTCATGTTGCTTGGTGTCAAGCAATTAACTCTAGTCACACACAGCCATCAAAGTGCACTGCATTGTCACGGATAAGCCATCGTATTGGGAGCAAGTCCATTCCATAGTTTCGCCTCTCTATAGGACCTTCAACACGTTAATCTTCCTTTGAAAAGTTGTCCTCTCTTAGGATGACACTAGAAATGGGGTACGTACTCTCTACTTGTACTAGTCTAACTCCGTAGGGTATGGCCTCTCGACATCCTAACCACAGTATTCGAAGCGACCAGAGTCTTAAATCTCCAGGTCTGGACGACATTCTCAGTCTCAGTACCTAAAACAACAAGAGTGTCATACCTCTTGGTCCGGACGATACCTCAATCCACGGACCTCAGCCTGGGTTTCGTAAACAACAATCCAGGTGTGTCATATCTCTAAGATTTGATGAACACTTACCTACAGTCTCTTAGTCTCAGAATCTCAACTTAGGTGACGTGCTCAACTATCCAAGAATGTCGTCACATTCCCTAGTTTTGGTAATACGACCCTTTAATTTTTTGATCCACTACAAAACCATAGAAAACTCATTTTGAAATCATTTCTACATTTTTCCTCCAAATCATTTTCAAAACATTTTTATAACACAAGGCTATCAATAAAACTAGCACTATATTCAACAACAATAAAACACCTTAAAACCAAGGCCAACATGCACTGAAACTGGTTTGGCTCACTGCTTGATCTGGCTCATGTCGATGATCCATGCAAATAAATCACGCTAGATCCTCGTGTGGGTCACTCGCGCCCAACTCCAAAATCAGAGCTACAAATAAAGCCATAGGAATTGATAAAATCACTCGATTTGGGAACCCCAACTAGTCTTATCACAAGCAATCACAAATTCCAAAAAAATAACCAAAAGGAAGGCATGGAAGTACTCTACAATATGGGACAAAAATTACAATAATCCGATAAACGTAGCTCAAGATATCAAAATTCAAAGAAAACATATACATTCATGTGAATAGTAACCACACATGCATAATTCACCGTACAAATCACTAAAAATCTCTTAAAATCATGGGAACTCTACCAAGCATTTCAAACGTATCAAACAACATGTAAACAACATTTGCATGCAAAATTGAGAAGAAACAGTGGGGTGTGTACCTCTTAGACGCTCATAGAGGCTTCCTACCAACACCGATCGCCCAACATGAATCACCAGCGACCACCGCCAAACTGGAGCTTTACACGACCTCTTCATGAGTTCACGCCACTTTTTAGAACACGACAGGGGCTCACTCCAACTTAGAGCACAATGCAACCCAACTCACAGCAATGAACCCACCAAATTACCACGAGCAACAAGGAGAAGAAGAGGAGAGTATAACCTGCTGAATCAAGGACTCACATTCGTGAGTGTACGGATACGGTGGGGAGGTGCCTGTTGGCAGTGATGCTCCCCAAGTGTCATTTGGTGTTCCTTCTTGAGTAGGGGGACCTTCGGCCAAAGAAGCTCGAGTGCGCCATGCTTACCACTCTCTCTCTCTCTACCTCACTCACACTCACTCGGATTGGAGGAAGGGTAGAGGAGGAGAAAGAACAGAGGAAGAAGGGGAAGAGAGCTTCTAGAAAATTCTCACTGCCTTATTGTGCTCATGGGTAGTGGAGGGAAACGCAAGGTGTGTTGAGGATGCTATGTCCTTATATAGCACAGGTCAGAGGAAGGAGGGCATGTTTGCATCTACATGTCAAGTGTGCATTAGCACATCTACACGACCCATTGCCCAATTGCCACTCCCACACTTACCAACAACACCATGAGGCAACCACCCTTCACTCCAACTACACACACATGCACCAGGTTACGAGCATAGTGCCATCACATGAGGCCAAAGCACAGCACCACGTTAAAACACAAACCATTGAATTAATTGAAACAGGTATCGCTCTAGGATTAGGCGTTGCTAAATCACACAAAAAACACCCACCTTTAGTTAAAATAATTAAACTAAATAATTACAAGGGCAAATAAATTATGGGTGTTTCTCCTACCAAGATTTCTAGCAATTTTTGTCTCTAGTTGGCATAACTCTTCTGCTGACTTTGTGTAGCTACAAGTCTCTTGTGGATCAAATCAACATTGTCTGCATACAATTGCACAATTTCAGGACTAAGAAGCTATCATTCACCTATCTTGCTCCAACAGACCAGTGATTTGCAAGGTCTATCATATAAGGCTTCGTATGGTGCGATCCCAATGTTGGAGTAATAACTGTTATTGTAAACGAACTATATCAATGACAGATGGTCTTCCTAGCTCCCCTGCAAATACAAGGCATAAGCTCGAAGCATATCCTTCAACGTCTGAATAGTCCTCTCAGCCTATCCATCAGACTGAGAATGAAATGTTGTGTTGAAGTTGAGTATTGTGTCGAAAGTCTCCTGTAGAGTCTTCTAGAATCTTGAGGTAAACCTTGTGTCTTTATTTGATACAATGGACATGGGAACGCAATGCAATCAGACAATCTCAGACACATACAATTCTACCAACCGTTGCATAAGGAGATTCACTAGGATTGCAAGAAAATGCACAGTCAGTCAATCTATGATCATTTACACGATGTCGTTCTTCCTCCTGGTTCTTGGCAAACCAGTTACAAAGTCTATGGATACGTGTTCCTGTTTCCACACTGGAATGTCCAATAGCTATAAGGTTCCTCTAGGCTTCTAATGTTCTACCTTGACTAGCTGGCAAGTCATACACTTCACCACATGATCGACAACATCTCTTTTCATTCGTAGCCACCAGAAATTCCTCTTTAGGTCCTGATACATCTTTGTACTCCCCATGTGTATAGTGTACTTGGACCTGTGGGCCTCGTTCAATAGCCTCAATCTAGTTTCCTCATACTGGGACACATACAGACACAGATCCTACCTTAGTTCTCAATATGCGTCTATAGAAGAGCGAAAATTTTACTTGTTAAGATTGTTAATTAATCAATTAGTTAACCTACATTCTCTAAGTCTGTTTGGGTTCCTATAGTAAGGAGGTATAGGCTTTCTGTATGGGTTCTAGGCTTACACAATAGGATTTTTGGCTTTGGGTATCACTCTTTAACCTTCTTTAGGGTCCACCAAGAGGACCTAGACTGCGGGTTTGTCTCTTTAAAGAGAGGCCCACAACCTAAGATTTTGTCCTTAGGGTCAGTCCTAACAAACCACAAAGCGATAAATAAACACGAAATAGTAAAGTATCAAGTATCTACTAAGGTATATTACAGACTCAGGGAAAGAGATGGAGTTTGAAATATGCCCCTAGGATACCTTAAGTTCCCTAGTCTAATAATTACAACCAAACACCAAGCATATGTGAGTAAACCACTGGCTTGGTTCACTCAACTCGGTTAATTAAACTAGAGGATTATTAAGGAACTTTAACTTTACTGTAATACAATTAGTTTTCACCCTATTGGTGGACAGAAAACAATCCCAAAAACTGTTAAAAAACCAAAAATGCAAGTAGATGTGATTTTTTTTTAATTTCAAATTTGGATTTTTTGAATTTCGAATTTGAATTTGAATTTGAATTTTTGATTTTTGAATTTCAAAGTTTGAAATTCAAATCTCAAATTTTGAATTTCAAATGTTGATTTTTGAATTTCAAATTTTGAATTTCAATTTTTTTTTTTTGCAGACTAATGTAGATCTCAAAAAAACGGCATAAACAAATAAAAATCAAATGATCTACAATGAAAAGGCCCTGATGATAACACATAGCCTATATAGATGGCATTGAGTTATTTTGCCGCCTCTCAATGCGACGAGAATCGATGCCTATTCTATAGGTGGCGTGAGTTACTAGCCAATTATCAATGCAAACAAAGAAACGTCTGGACACCATGAAACCTAAAACACATGGATTCCAGACTGAAAACTGCACCTAGATCTAAAAAAAATAGGAAATGAAAATAAATGAAGAGGGGAAGGATTGCTTAAGTAGCACGGGGGTTTGCTCAAACCGTGTCCTACTGTGATCTTCAATTTTCTGTGGATGCAGAAATGAGGGTATTGATGAAGATCGTCTTCACATCCACTCACTTTGATGTCTTTTGTAATCGCCACTTGTCCTTTGTTATGCCAGCTGACAAGACGCTTACGGGAGATGATGATAGATAGATGTGGGTTCTTGGTTCACTAGGTCAGTGGCAGGATGCTGCCCAACAGTCTCCTCGTGTTATGCAGTCTTCCTTTTCTTCAAAATAAACAATAGAAAATAAAAATCAGGATTAGATCTAGGTGTAGTAAACAATATTAGAAAGATAACAAATAATATAAACAAATGCAACTAATACTAAACGAGGGATTGTTCTCACATGCATATGTCATCGGCTAATCTACGTCATGTAATGGATTTAAGTTAAAAAAATGCAATAATTGGAAGAATACTCTTTTCACCCTTGTACACTGTGGAGTGGATGAAGAAGTGGAGGCTTGATGGAACTCAGGAGTGCACTTTGGCTTGGATAGAAGGATCTCTGGGATCTAGGTTTTCATGGGAGACTAAGATATGTAAGAGGGGGCTGAAGCTCTCTCTCTCTCTTTCAGGATCTCTCTTTAGGATTTGAACTAGCTCCTTAGGGTTTGAATGTGCCTCCTAGGATTTTGAAAGTGTCTCCCCTCAGGATTTGAAATGTGTCCCCCCTCTCAAACTCTTGACCTCGAGGGTCTATTTGTAGAAGACTTTCTATTGTCCTATCTTGTAGGAGGATCAAGAGATAATATCCAGATATCAATAAAATATCTAAGATAAAAATCAAATATTTTATCTAGATATTAAATTTAAATTCAGATTCAATTTTTAAAATCAAATATTAAAATCTCAAAATATCCTGTAAGAAATTTAAGATTTTTCATAATGAAAAGATATATTTAGTAGATATTTTAAGTTCAAACAATGCTTTAAAAACAATATCTTCTAAAAAGGCAACTAATTTCATTGATATTTTTAACCTAGTCTTAATTTGTAACTACTTAGATATTTTAGATTTTTTCTTTATTTTTAAACGTCAACTTGAATTAAATGTAGTTATAACATTCAAAAATGTGATAACTAACACAAAATCTTATTGTTGATAAAAATAAAGATATAATTTTAAACTTGATGTCATCCACTTTTTTAGGATTTCTAGAATTTTCTTGAATTACTTGCTGTTTTATATGATATATGTGATATACCATATATGATATATCTACATATATGATATATCATATATCATATATTTAAGTGCTAGGAAAATCATAGAAATATTAATAATTATGGGAAAAATATTATAATACTTCGTAAAAATCTCATATATTATTGTAGACACCCCGATTTTGCAGTTACTCGATGGCAGGCTCCTCTGGAAGATGCTCTGGTTGCAACCACCACTCCTAAACCCTAACTCCATAGAACCCTAGGCCCACTTAGGCCCAAACAGACCCAATTAGGCCCACACAAGCCCATTAAGTCCACACAAGCCCATTAGGCCCAAACAGACCCACTTAGGCCCACACAAGCCCATTAGGCCCACACAAACCCATTCTAAATTAATCCAAGCAAAAACCACTAATTAAAACCAAAATTAAACAA
>JAMKQA010001660.1:0-27257 GCA_024699735.1 Posidonia australis | reverse complement strand
GGAGGAGGAGGAGGAGGAGGAGGAAGAGGACGAAGGAGAGAGAGAGAGAGAGAGAGAAAGGAAAAGGAGGGTGGGGGCGAGATGAGCAGCAGGGAGGTGTCGGAGAGCTGCGTGGACGCCGTGATCCTGGAGATGGTGTCGGCCTACCTCTCCAGGTTCTACGCCGTTGGCTTCCAGGTCGGGCACCAGCTCTCAGAGAGGTTCATACGAACATGCTCAACATCCACATCTGCCATCTTGATGTTTCCTTTCCTTTTTCTAGAAAAATGTTTCGTTTCATCCATTTGGTTTCGGGGTTTTGTCGTTTCGATGCATTGGGCAAAACCAACCAATCAATGTAGGTTTCGTTGTGAGGAAATTTGTTTGCTTGGCAACTTTGGTTAAAGCAGGTTGGATTTTGAGTCCGTCTGCTACTGTTAACCAATGGTACCACCTCCTCAGCCTCAGGTTGATAAACTATTAAACTGTAAAAAGAGTGGTAGAAAATTCATTGGGTGGTGATTTGTTGAAGTTGACACAAAATTGGTAGAAAGCATACTACCTGCCACGCTCTTGTTTTTTAACCCCGATTTTGTTTCTCTGCCTTTTTCATTCTTATCATTGATTAGTATAGAATATTCAACATTGATAACCACAGTCGAAGTACTTATATATAGAATCCATTGCTTATTTTTGTTTCTAGTCTACATATCAAATAAAAATTAGTGTTATGCTTTTGACGTTTATAACATATAAACATGTTCAACTATGAAACCACCTTGAAAATAATGTCTCAAATAGAAACCTGTTCAATATTAAACCAAACTACATACATTACAAAAATGTCCATACTCCTGTAATAACAGAGAGAAATCAAATTCAAGTGTCCATATTCCATAACAACCAAAATAACCAATACAGATCAAATCCAAGTCCCCTTATTCCTTCACATCCAAAATAACAATGACAAATAGGTAAATGCAAGTGCCAAATCGAAATCCTAACAACTTGAAGTAGTGAAGTACCATAAAGCTAGTTTCAAGCCAATAGCCATCCATCACTTCCCTTATTCCAAAATCCAAAGTTGCAATCTAGGAAAAGAAAAGAAAAGGATAATGATTATACAAGTATACAACAAATAATGATAGAGATAACTATCATAATCTAGTGTATAATATTAATATCAATGCTAAGGAATGTGTGATTTGCCAGTGATCCTCCTCTCTTCTGAGTGAGTGTCGCCTCTTGGAGCCTCGTGAGTGAGCCGGTATATCATCACCAACTGGCTGTTGAGTAGAGAAATGCACTACCATCTGCCAGAGGTAAAAAATTACATTTGTTTTCCCCTTCTGCTTGAGAGGGATGTGTGACTTGCCAGTGATCCTCCTCTCTTCTGAGTGAGTAAGGCCTCTTGGAGCCTCACGAGTGAAAAATGTATACATTTAAAATTGTTATTCTCACCAACAGCACATTAAGTAGAGAAATGCACTACCATCCGCCAGAGGGAAAAAAAATTACATTTGTTTTCCCCTTCTGCTTGAGAGCCAAACATTGCTCTGAAATCTCTTAAGGTGTTTGCTGTACCTTCTGATTTGGCAAAAGGCTGACAACAACCAATGCACTAATGCTATATAAATTTATCACCTTTTTATTCACCTCTATGCTTACAAATATGTTCTATACATCCGAGATCCTTTTTCTTAAGTATAAACAATATCTGCAATTGTAGTCTAAACATTGTCTACATTTTCATCCTCATCACTGCCAGCAATTGCATCATCAAGATTCACATTTTCTAGTTCAAGTTAAGGTCTTGAGCATCATAAATCAGTCATATCAACCAGAGATTGTTTGGATGGAACTGAAGACATAATAACAAAATTGAAACAAAAATAGTATGTTTTGGACCACTCACCTTATTGTCATCAATCTCCTCCTCTCCGCGAGTTTTTTGTTTATGATAGATGAGGGAGGATCCATGAGAACATTAGTATGTATATTTAGAAGAGAGATGAATTTCTTCCGTATGATCTGAACAAAGGCTCTCAAATGATTATTACAAGGACCACTTGTTAAGATATTATTTTTAAGATTATATATCTGAATATATCTTTCTGATATGACTAAATAGAATAATGTTTCAATCAAAAAGTATATTATTCTCCTAATCTCAAATTTAAATCTTAACTTGAATTTTGATTATGAGTGAGAAATATTTGTTCTTCTCTTAAATAATGGCTACGTTAAAATCCAAAGAAGGCTATCATTTAGTAAAGAACATTATTTGGAAGGATAAAAAATGGTTTGACTTAGTAGATGTCTTCCACGAAGCAGTGCTAAATGCATGATCGTGTAATCTATGTGTCTTTGACGAGTGCCAGGACTCTAGCAATGAAAGGAGCACGGCTTCACTCAGCGAATGGGGATCATTTCTTGCCAACAAACTCTTGGAAGTGCTTGATGGGCAGGAGTACAATCTGGAAAAATCTGTTCAAAATTTAGAATAATATTTAATCTACAATCCATAACTCAATGCCTCTAAATTTAATTTTAAAATCCATATATCTAATGAAAATCAAAATACTTATACAAATTCATGTAGTGATTATAGTATGCTGTTTTATGTTTTCTGTGCGCTAAGGACAACAATTTGATGTTTGCAGTTCACACTTGTAGTACATTTCCAATGTTTGCAACTAGATGTGTTAAGATTGGAAAAAATTACAGTTAGAGCATGAGAACTTAGCCATGATTTTTGTAGAAAATTTCTGTGGCAAACTTCTTACAGCATTGTCCTTGGCTGTTTAGTTCCGTGTTGGCATGCCCATTGTGATGTTTATTTCTAACGTGCTATATATTGTGCTTTTCTGTCCAGGAGTAAGATTATCCAAGTTCAGTGCCTAATCTAACTCTTTCCTCAATAGTTCCCAACGAACTGGGATATGTCTCTTTTCTCAGCTCTATGGAACCATACATCAAAATTCTTTTGCAGCACATGGCTTTTCCTGCATTTTACTTCAAACATCTTTGGATACAATAGAATTACATTCTACAATATATATTTCTTATAGATGTTTCATATTGGAATACTCATTTCTATTAAGGGCAATGGGTCCTACGGAAATTTTTAAAAACTGTGAAAAGTGGCTACTGATGATGAGAATAATGAAGCATATTTCATTTGTTTTATGATTTTTGCCAGATATACTATGGAACACCCCAGGTTTAATGATCAGCTAGATGCAATCAAATTCATCTGCAAAGATTTCTGGTGGGAGCTCTTCAAGAAAAACATTGACAATCTCAGAACAAACCGTAGAGTAAGTTTGTGGTCTGCTCTTCTCCTATATTTATCCCTCCCTTTTTCATTCATGACTTGATGGTTCTTGATCATGCCATTTGCAGGGCACTTTTGTGTTGCAAGACAATCAATTCCGTTGGCTTACACACATGATGGCCAATTCTCCTCCGGATGCCACAGAATCTTTGCAGCCAAACTCTTCCAATGGCAATGCTGATGAGGAGGCAGCTAACACCATAAGCATGCATCTATATTTTCCATGTGGAATCATTAGGGGGGCACTTTCAAATTTGGGTATCCAATGTGCTGTTTCTGCTGATACATCAAACCTCCCCACATGTAAGTTGCAGACATTCTATATTTCATTTCATCTACAGCACTCATGGTTGTAGATTTTTCTGAGAAAAACAGGCTCACATTATGATCTTTACTTGGTTTGAGGAAAAAAAAAAAGAAACTTATTCTAATCCGTGCTATTATATGAGCAGTGAATTGACATTATTTGTCCAACCTTGAAAAGGAATATCTAGGGAACCTTGAAAATTATATGTCCAACCATGCTATTATATGAGCAGTGCATTGACATTATTTGTCCAACCTTGAAAAACAGGCTCACATTATGATCTTCTTTACTTGGTTTGAGGAAAAAAAAAGAAACTTGTTCCAATCCGTGCTATTACATTAGCAGTGAATTGACATTATTTGTCCAACCTTGAAAAGGAATATCTAGGGAACTAGCTAATTTTCAAGTAGATCGATCATGATCACACAATTTGTTCGATAAATGATATTATTTATTTAATTTTGATGATAATAATATGGATTTCATGAATATGTTCAATCTTGTGAATAAGAATAGTCTATCAAATATCATGATGAATGTTTTAAGGACAGACATAAATAAATAAGACAAGGCATACAAACAAGATAAGCTTCCACTAGAGACTTCAAAGAAAATGACTAGAAGACATGAAGAAAAGCAAAAGAAGGATTCAAGGGCAAAATTGTTATTTTCAATGTATTGCAAATGTTGATGTAATTTTTTATTATCTTTGTTGATGTATTTTCTAGGAGTGTAATGATCTTCCATTATAAGTAATCATTCTAAGAAGTTAGGGATATCCATAAGAATACCCTAAAAATTATAAAGAAAATATAGAATCAAGGTCAAAAAGGGAATACTGAATTCCATTGGCATAATGAAATTAAAAAAAATGAATATAAAATTAAGAATAACAGCTAACTGAATTTGAACGGATTGTGCTAAACAATTTGCGGTCAACTGAATTTATTCGGTATACCGAATTGCTCGATCGTTACAGATTTCAGTCGACTGAAGAATTTCGACGTATCGAATCTTCTACTTGTTGGCAAAAATTTTTATAGTCGTTAGGCACATTAAGAGTTGAACTTAACACTATAAATTATGATCAAATAATACCTTAGAAGATCTCCTAAGCATTCATAGCTATTATACTACTAGTGTGACAAGTCTTAAACAAAATTCACATCCTTTGCATTCTTTCTAGCCATATTAAGTTACCATTCGTACATTATCAAGCTTGACAAGTGTTGGGAGATCACAAGAGAGTTATAAAAGCTACTGTTGTAATCTAATTGAGCTGTGCTCTTCTCCGGATGAGAAGAGGGATCACTGGTTGTGGCGTAAGAGAGGCAATCTCTCAATTAAAAAACTTGAGGAATGGATTAGGCCGAAGTTGACTGAACTACTATAAATCTCTAAGCACTCTTCATTGTCTCTTATCTTTATTCTGTGAGTATATTTTCTTTATATTGTAATTTGTCTAAGGAAAATTTAAATTAGATAATAAGATAAAAATTTTGTATTCATCCTTTCTCCAGAGAAGCTATTCGATTCTACACAATTGAGCTAACAATTAACTATCCACAATTCCAGATCAACTTGTAGATTATTGAGTTGCAATGTGAATTTGTTATACCTTTTTGACACTAAATGCAAGCATTACTTCATTTGAGAAGAATGTCTTGGTGATGCTACTGTACTTCCTTTTTTCCCTTGGCCTAAATGCTTATTGGTTACAAGTTATAACACGGCGTTGTTTATGACTGACAGGTTCATTTGTGGTGCGTATCAAAGCTTAAGATATGTTTAACCAAAGGAAAAAGTTTGAGGACAGGGATGCTTTAGTCTTGGCTGAACATGTAACAAATGTACTATCGTTTTTGTTTTTCATTCTCAGTCCATGCATTGATAACGGTTTCTTAGCTTTTACTTCGATTGAGAGCTCTACAATGGTGAGTATGATGTTCCCTGATACATTCACATCATGTCCATATATTACAGTTGGAATCCCAAGTGTTATTGGGACTTTGAAGGATGGCATCGTTATTCTTTTGGTAGCTTTTACATTCATTGTAAGTTTTTGTCCTGTTTGTCTTCAATATTGAGAAAATTGCAATACTCATAGCTACAGGGGAAAGTACAGTTATACTACTCATAATCTCACATCTTATGTGAATACTATTCTAATTTAAAAAATATTATCTATATCATCAAATTCTATTTTTAATTCATATATGTTATTGTATTTAAATACGTTAGTATCTTAGTTAAGTAAATGGAATTTGTTCTAATATCGTTAGTTTTCAAATATAAATGACTTTTTTACCCTCATGTGTCAATAGTCATGCAGACAAAAATCATTTTATTCTTTCTTTTTAAATCCTAACTTCTCCTCTCCTTCTTCTTCCACTTGCACAAAAGGATAATAAATAAGAGGGGTAGGTTTGCTTTTTTTTGTAAAGGTAGGTTAATCATTTTAGATTTTTAAGTTAGATTTCAACTTAGGTTAGGTCATTTCTAACCAAGCATTTAACAATAATAGCATATATGTATTTAAAATTAGGGATTGATGGTATATATGATATTTTTTGGATTTAAGAGGTGTTCATGTAATATGTAAGATTGTAAATGGTATACTGAACATAAACTTATTGAAAACATTTGTTGGACAAATTTGTTCAAGTTCAAATGATGAATCATCCATGTGGTGTATGTCATGAAAATAACCCTTTGATCTTGTGTATGTGTGGATACTTGTCATCCTTGTGCATACAAGGTGTAGAGAACCCGTAGAATTTTGCAAATGATGCTAAAACTTTTTATAGATTGCCTTTTTTTGGCCTCTTTTGTCGTTAAATCTGAATCTATCAATCAATTTGTATCATGTACCTATCATAACATGTATAAATGCATATACTATACGTATATGTCAAATCTAAAGACGACTCATTAAACTTAAGTGTGAATTGCCTGTTGTCGTATTTACACGATGCAATTTGTTAAGCACATGTTTAGATTTACTATATTGCTTTAACACAATAATGGTTTGATTGACACGAATACATATTTATACATTTATTATGCGATTACACATTTAGTACATGTCTATGCGTGGAAATACTGATAATACTTAACAAAAGTGCTAAATCGTAAGAAACACATACACTTTAAATCGCAAAGAATCGTGATTCTAAGTAGCTAAATCCTAATGCTAAAGTGTTAAAGTAATAAGTTAATAATCATGAATAGTATAATAAGTAAGGTTAAATAATTATCAGTGTAATAAAATTAATTCTATTAAAATAAGGTTAAATGGTTATTAGTATAATAGTATGTACTTTACATATATTATCAGGTAATTGTGTACTACATATACGATTAGATAATATATATTTACTGTGTACTTGTTGGATTTTGCACGTTGAACATAAAAGCGATCTGTTAAATAATCATATATAATGGATCGACATGATAAATACATGAGATATGGTAAGAATAAGTCTAAAGACAATTATAATTGTGCTTTGCGTTATCATATTGTGTAAGAAATTAATAGGTTCATTCAAAGTACCTATGGTACATCCGCAAATTTGATCCTACAAAAGCTCAACCAGTTGCTCATACTTTTCATCGACTCTGAGATGCCTAGACAGCAGTGGATACATTATTGAATTTCACGTGTTAAGCACGGCGCCGGTGATACAGATCCCTTCAATCAAATAGTGAAACTTGTCTCTCTCACTGATATTGGAGATCTACTAGTAACATGTACATTCTAGTCAATGTAGTATCTCTCGGTCACTTTAAGAAAGTCCTCCCTATTCTCCTTTTTAGGGTCTCATTTATAAAACAGCAGCTCATACCAGTTTCCAGTTTGAAACAGAGAATTCGAAAATAAGCTCTTCTGGTGTAGGTATTTAGCATTCTCTGAATAGATCATTGAGATGCAATATGATTAGCATTCTTATTTGGCTGAAAATCTTCGTAAATGAATAAGCCAATAAGGAAGGTATGACATCATAAAAAGAAGAAGAAGGAAAAGATAAACCTTATCCGATTAAAATGGTCAAATAGCCACCCAGGGATAAGAGAGAGTTAAGGATGTAAATCTAGGTCGGGGTTGTGAGCCAACTCGGTTTGGTTTCGTTTCGTGACCTAGTTTGAATGATAATATGAGTAAGCGATCATCCTCCCATATATGGGGATAAAATCACCTAAGTTCTTTTTACGAAAACAACGTGCATAACCCAAAACAATCCAACAGAAATGTTAGAGCTTGGAATTAATTCCCAAACTACTACTTTTATGTTGACCGATTGCTATCAAGGAAAAATAATTTCTCCTCTCAATTCTTTCCAAACCAGAGAGGGGTTCGCTGACCTGACTGGATCGACATTTGTTATGTAGCCACTGATTAATTTATTATGCATCATTACAAATCTATATTATTATGATTGATAATTGGGCCGTGATACCCCTCATGCTACAAGAATCATGATGAATTTATATGTAGGGTCAAAAACTGATACCTAGCAGCTTAAATTCCACCGCATTTATGAGAAACACATTACATCTCACATTGCTTCCAACATTAGGCGTTCAAACTAAAAGATGCAATAAAGCTAACTGCTAGTTTTCCTTATACATTCAAACAAATTTCCCTCCTGTTCCAGATAAATTTACATTATCTACCGATCAAATCATTGAAGAAACTGAGTATTAGCAAAGCAGGTCTGTTGGACAACATCTACAACTTCGATCAAGTATCTACTGAGAAAAGGAAGACTAGAGCAGTAAAAAGGTAATCAGAGCATTAGTATAATTTGAAACTAGATTACAAGAGTAGCATTACAAATCCTCGGCATGGTTATAAATGCAAAGACTGGTGGAAAAACGATTACATCAAAATGGGCAAGTTTCCACTTGGAAGATGTAAGCACCAAGCACAGCAAACAACATGATCAGCACAGCCATAGCAACATGCTTTAACTTAAGTTGTCCAGCTTCTATAGATCTCACAGCCATGAGCTTGGATTCCACGACAGTGTCATCCTCCTCGGAGGAAGTAGCATCTGCCTTGCAAGCAGTGAGTGCTGCGGCTGGACTTTGCACCTTGTAGAAAATAATGGATAACATTAGATAGAGATCACTTTCAACCAGGTTAACAAGCAGAGCAATATTTAGAAGAATCAACAAACAAATTTCATAAATGATCAAAAGGGAGACTATAATAATTTGTTGGGTTTATTACAGAACTATTGAATATTCTAAATTGCTAATATTAGGGTATGCATACCATGTTGGATGCATTGAACCAATGAGAAATTGACGTTGTTATGCTACTGAACAAGTAGCATAAAATGGATCTTCCACCATACTGGTGATCATGAGAGCAACCCATGGGGGTTGGTTATTTTAGGGGGGAAATGGGATCTAAAGAATTCCAAACTTGAATCTTCTGTATGGTAGTTGTCAGGAGTTTGCCATGCCATTGGAAAAAGGGAAAAAAAATGTATAGTGGAAATTCCACACTTTCAACTCCCATAAACAAGCCGAAGAAATAGAAGAGTTTGAAATGGGTACCAAGATATCTAATCCATGATCAAGAGACAGCAATATTCTATTCAAAAGTATAAAAGATGAGTATTCATTGTTAGAACAGCTCATTAGAACAGCTCACTGCATTTGCAGAAAATGGATGTGAAACAGAAAAGAAGATTGAGATGGGTATAAAGGTATTTCATCCTCGATTAAGGTACATCAATTATGCTCTTTGAAAGTATAAAAGAGATAAGAAAATGAGCTTTCTTTGTTGGAATAATTCTCTGCATTTGCAAAAAATGGATGTGAATTGTCCATGGGCAAAATGGATGATAAAGAGTAGCTCCAGCAAAACAAGCAAATTTCAACAGTCAATTTGGTATTGACTTGATCAAAATCATGTAATCTTGTAGTTGAAAGCCCCTAAATATTGTCTTCTTCATTTTCTATATTCATCATAAGTCATGGCAAATAAGTTGAAAGCCCCTTGCAATCCACCTAGTAAAATTGTTAGAATCAACTTCGGTCGTTGTGAAAAAGACGAAATTAATGATAAGATAAAATGGCAAATAAGGTTGATAGGCTGGGGAGAGCTTGGGTACATAAGTCATTGATTGATCAAGGCAGACGGCATAGAATAGCAGCCAGGCTCCTATGCAAATAGGTTCCAGCTCTAAACATTACTTGTGGCATGGGGTCATCCATCATTCCTTGCAAAAAGGAAAGTATGTTACCGGGATCTCTGCCATCTTCCTACTCCTTGGTCGTGACTGAACAAAGTAAAAGAAAAAAATCATTCCCCAATTCACAACTTTTTCAAATTTCCTATAAATCTCAAAGCTTGATAATAGTTGACTGATGCAGTAGTGGATTGTTCTTTTCTGAGAATAATCCCATGTTGATTTGTGAGCTCAATTAGATTCTAAGACACCCGATTTGCAGCAAGTTGCTTTCCATTTGATGCTCAAAACTGTAAAATTAAGTCAAACCAAGAAGAAGCCCTGCCACAGACAAAAATTCTGTTGTAAGACCTAAAAGAGACTACATGCAAGAGGTGAATGCCTAGACAAATCCAACACCTGCCTTGGTCCCTCACTACGCCTTTCCTTCTGGATCCCAGTAGATATACCCCCATCATACACCCATCATGGCCCTTCCCATGTGAAACCAAAGTCTGTTAACGTGGAAGCCAAATTTGCACAAGTAGAAGTCTAAACAAATGAGCACATTTAAAAAAACTCCATGGTGCTGTATTAATGACTTTTTACGGCAAACAAAATCCAATTACCATTTTACTAATGTAAAGGAAGAGTTTCATGTTTTCTGAAAATTTGGAGCTGAAGAAACCTTTCGAGAGAAACTCTATGCATCCAACACCCCAAGGCTTAGAAGAAACAACAGAACAAGGGAGCTTACCTTAAAGTTTGAAGTAGAAGATTCTGTTACAGCTTCCTCAGATGATTTTTGGAAAGCAAATTCTTTTCCTCTTCCATTACCATCCATATGGCCAAAATCATTTGATTTCCAGCATTTCTTTGCCAATATTTTGTTCTCTTTCCTTAATGTAGATATCTGCATATAGAGGAGTTATAATGTTCAATTTGCTAGAGTGAAACAAAACATTTGATAACAAGATATGAAAACCTATACAAAAATGTAAAACCTGAGTGTTGACACTGTCGATTTTCTGTGAAGTGTAAGTATATACTGCATGGACGCCATGATTTGAGAATCATCAAAGGGAAGAAATTTTAACAAGTTCAACTTTCTTCATGTAAAAGAGTTGCAAATCAATTTCTAGCTGTTGTTAAATCAAAGTGAAAAATGAAGATTGATTTATACCATGAACAATATTCAGCTAAGACCTACAAAAATAACAAAATTCCTGTACGACAATTTCTAATTCTCATTCATTAACCCTTACAACATGTGTTCAAAAGTTGTAAAAAAGATGAGCATAACCATGATTTAATGCATATTGCGAAAAAAGAGCTGTTGTACTTGACAATATGTATATGCCACACATGGAACAAGTTAGAGGCTCAAAAGCTAGCTAACAATTGGGATAATATTGAGTTATATTATTGACTTCATGGATATGAACACAGCCTATACTCATCTTCAAAACTTTTCAAAAACTCTTCCTCATCATCATGATCTTCTTTCTGTTTACTCTTCCGGATCGACATAAACAGCTTGGTTCATACTCTAGAATAACAGGGCCTCAGGTTGTGGTGGTTTAGAAGGCCATAAATTTAGGGGTCCGAATGGATCAGGTTGGTTTAGATTTTCCCAAACCCAATCCAACCGACAAAATAATCTTCTAACTTGAATCTAGCCTACAAGCAATGCTGATTGAAGCAACACAACCGAGCCTTACCTATTGGATTAGGAAAAAGAAAAATGACATGTCTATTGTTATGAGAAGGATTACATATATATGGGGAACATCCACTACATGAATATCCAATAACTCATTCAACCTATATATATAAAAGCATAACTAATACTCTCCTTCCAGTTAGAACATATATATTAATCATGCCCACCTTACTATGAAGGGTTTCAAACACGCCAACATTCAAATCTTTTGTGAAGATGTTTGTCAGCTGTTTTGGAGATTGAGTATATAAGATATCAATAATCCCTCATATCACTATATCATGCACATAGTGACAATTAATCTCAATGTATTTTGTATGCTCGTGGAATGTAGAATTATTAGCAATGAATATTGCTACTTGATTGTCATAATGTACAAACATTGAAACCTTTATAGAAAAACCAAGCTTAACCAGTAAACAGATGAGCTACATCATTTTACATGTAGTCTGGGTCATAGATCTATACTTTATATCTATATTGGACCTAAATACCACATTTTATTTCTTGTTTCTCTATGTAACAAGATTGCCTCCAACATAAGTACAATACCTAGAAGTAGACTTCCTGTTCTCTTTGTTACCCACAAAGCCTGAGTCAACAAGACCTTGACCAGGCGTACAATATGCATCAACTCGAGTGTAACCATGCTTCTTGTAAACAAGACCTTGACCAGACATTGTATAATCAACACAAGTACAACATGTTTCAACTTGAGTGTAACCATGCCTCCTGTAAACAAGATCTTGACCAGGTGTACTATTTATGTATGCCAATACATGTAGGACCCCTTACCAATGGACCAATTTAGGCTCATGCATGAATTGATTGAGAAGTCCTATGCATATGAAATATTTAGACAAGTAATAGTCAAATAAATCAACTTCCTAATCAACTGTTTGTATTTACAAACATTGTCAAAGGACTTTGATGAGTCACCTAAAAGGTTAGACTTTGATCAATTGTCTGGCTTAGATCTAAGAAAACTAGTCTCTTATAGGAGGTTAAGGACATATTTCCTCTGAGACAATGTCATTCTATTTTTAGCATGGGCACACTCAATTTCTAGAACATTCCTGAATTTTCTCATATCTTTTGTAACAAAATGCATTTTCAAATATTTCTTTGTCTCATTGATCCTTGCAATATCACTCCCAATCAAGAGAGTGTCATCAACATACACGACTAAGAAAATATATCCACGAGTTTAATAAATAATGAGTAATCAATAGTACATCTCTGAAAGCCATTGTCCATGACAACTCCGCTGAATTTTTCAAACCAAGCCTATGACCTTTGCTTAAGACCATAGATAATCCTTCGAAGTAGACATACACGATCCTCCTCCTGAGCAACATACCTTGAAGATTGCTCTTATATACTTGTTCTGCTAGATCACTATATAGAAAAACATTTTTCACATCAAGTTAACATAACTCCTATGACTGATTTACGACAATATAAAGTAGAACACATGTGAAGTTCAGTCAAGCCATATGGGAGAATGTTTTCTCATAATTAATCTCATACGTCTGTATGAAGCCACGAGCTACCAGATGAGCTTTATACTTGTCACAAACTCATCTGGCTTATGTCTCACAATGAAGACTCATTTACAATTGACTATGTTAGTTCTAGTAAGATGTGTAACCAATTCCCAGTGCCACGAAAGGTTAATGCCTGCATTTTCTCTTCCATAACGACTTTCCAATGTGAGATATGAAGTGTTTATTGGTAGTTTCTAAGAATAAATTTAGAGAAACTAGACCAAGCAAAGTTACAAAATGAAAGATAGTCTATGACAACCTGTGATATGGCCACCATTTGTGAAGGTTGATCATCAGATTATCTTTCTGTAGCAACATGCTGAGCCTACTGTAATTGACCAAACTTATCTCAACACATATCTGACGTGTGATTGGTCTTACCACAATGCTCGCATTTGCGAGTATTATGTCTCCATCCAGAAGAGTGACCATGACCACGATCAAGCTCTCTGGTAGAGACGGTCATTGCGGAATGATTTGGAATGGTAGTTAGCGTAGTAGTAGAGATCCTCAAAACACGAGAAAAAGTTGATTGTAATGAAGAAATTGTCTCGACCTTAATAATCTATCTACAAATCTGGAAAGGAAGCTTTGGATTGAGGCTTGCTAGCAAAATAACTATTGTCAATTCTTCACGGTACTCCATCTTAGATGTGTAAATCAGGTCGGACTAGTTCTGAGCCGTTTAACTTGACCTGACTTTTGGCCCAACCTGACCCAATATAAGAGAAGGACAAGTTGGGTGTGAGTTGAGTCACTGTCTGTGTTGGACCCAAGGGCCAGACAAGCTAGGTTCATTTGGACTCGATCATCGGACTAGGCCAATCCAAGCCAGCCTAGATTTAAATAACAACAACAACAACAATAATAATAAAGCAATGGTTGGTTAAAACAACCTTTCGAGTGGGAGAGGAGAAGAACGTTGGTATTTTTTTCTTCTTTTTTTTCCTTCTTCTTATTCTTCTTCCTCTATTTCTCCTATAAATACTCCCGTATGTCTCTGATTTTTTTCACACAATTCTCTACTTTTCTCTCTATTCTTTATTACAAGTCTGTAATACTCTTATTCTTTCATATTTCTCAATTCTCTTATTGTTTTAAACTTCTTCAAATTCTCAAAGGAAGAATTCAAGTTTGGTTTCGGATTCCATCGCAACATCATTTTGACTACAGCCTTCGTCGACAACAACAAAATTTCTTTACTTCTAATCTTTTTAATTTCTTTATTTTTAATCCTTTTTTTTTGGATTTTGGACTTTTTGAGGTCAAGGTTTTTTTTTTATTATCAATTTTTTTTATAAATTATAATGATATTTCCATATGAAAATGTATCAAGTCAAGACATCCCAACCCAAGAGTTAGATTTATCCTAAATCACACAAACACAATCCATAGACAAAAAAAAAGAAAAAGAAACAAAATTCATGGATTTAAGAACATGTAATTTTAGATCTTACTGATAAAAATAAGTGTTATCGTAATTATTATAGTACTGAATATGCTTGTCCTAAGGATGAGGGTGTAGGACATATAACTAGACTTCTTAAAAAATGTATAGCTGCATATAATAAAAATAATATCATTGATTTAAGACAATTTAAATTGAATATAGGTTCTACTGGAATAGTAAATTAGAAATAAAATCTAGAAGAAGCTAAAGAAGATATAACAAAATTTATAATAGAAGATGAACAATCATTTATATTTTCTAAAAATAAAAAATTTGAAATTTGTGTACAAAATTATTTAAACCCACAATTTAAATGTCATTTTAGGAACCTTATTAAAAATATAATTTATAAAATATTTAAAAAAGATAGATATTTTTTAATTGGAATGTTTTTTAGTTTATTATGTAAAATATCATTAATTTGTGATGTTTAAATTGATTCTAATAATTTTCTTTACTTATATTTAACTACACATTGGATAGATATAAAATGAAATTTACAAAAAAAAAATAATTATTTTTAGAATTTTTTATTATCCTTATACTGGTAAAGCTATAGCAAACATTATAGACAATATCACTAAATAATTTAAAATATATAATAAAATTAATACAATATTTTTTGACAAAGCTTCTAATAATAATGTTGTAATAGAAGTATTAAAAAGAAATTTAAAATCGGTATTAAATGGTGATTTATTACATTGTAGGTGTTGTTGTTATATTTTAAATTTAATTGTACAAGAATATATAGATTGCATTAGGTCTTATATAAAAAATATAAAATCAGCTATTTTATTTATTCACACATCACCTAAAAGATTTCAAGAAATTAGATATATATGTGTAGAAAATAGTTTAAAACCTAAAAAATTGAAGTCAAATGTTCAATATTGATGGAACTTAATATATGATATATGATATATTAAGTTCATGTTTATCTTATAGTAACATAATTATAATGTATTATAATGTAAAATCTAATTATTTTTTAAACGATGAAGATTAGAATAATTTTAACTTAATTCATAAATTTTTAGAACTAATTTATTATGCAACTCAACAATTAACAGATCAATATTGTCCTATTAGTTCTTTAATTTTAGTTAATTTATTTAATATTACAAACGTTTTTCAACAATATAAGCATGTCCCATGTTTTGTAAATATTATTCAATTAATGGAAGAAAATTATATTAGTTATTGAGAATCATCTCTAATGTGGACATATTTAGCATTAGTCATGAAACTTAGGTATAAATTAGTTAATTATATGATACTTTTAAATAATATTTTTAATAACTTGAATAAAAATAAAAGAATAGATAAATTTAATAATAGAGTTAAGGAAAGTTTATATATATATTATGTGAAGAATATGTTACACTTTACGGTGGTGAGGGTAATTCTAGTGCTAATACATTTAGTTTTGTAGGAAAAAATACTACTCGTAATAGTGGTTCATTTTGGAGTAGAATAAATAAGAAAAAAGGAAGATACATAAAATCAAACACAAATAATGAATTAAAAAATTATTTAGAATGTGAATTTACTTTTAGTGAATCTGAAATAGATAATTTAAATATATTTAAGTAGTAGTCTAGTACTGTAATTAGATTTCCTATAGTTTCTAAAATAACGAAAGATTTACTAACAATTTTGTCGTCTATTGTAGCAGTAGAGTTTGCATTTTCAGTAAGTATAAGAATTCTAAATGATAAAAGATATAAACTATCAGGAAAATCTGTAGAAGCCTTCACATACTTGAAGGATTGATACAATGTGATTGATCGTTTTCAAAATTTAAACTTAAAGGACGAATCAGAAGATGAAGAGACAACATCAATTTCAACATAAGCCATATTTGAGACGACAGCTTCTACTAGTGATAATGAATATATTTTTTTTAAAATTTTAAATTTATATTGATGCAAAAATTATAAATGTAAAATGTTGAATATCTTATGTATTTTTCACATTTTTTATGTATATATCAAATATTTAATAATAAATAATTTTTTTTCAATTTTCTTTTTTAAACCTGGCCCGACCCTACCTGGTTGGCCGATAAGCGTCGGGCAGCGTCGGGCAGAGGGGTTTAAAAAATTGGCTTGCCCTGGTTGGCAAACCAACCAGTCTTAGCTTGGTCCTGGTCGAGTCACGGAATTTACAGATCGACCCAACTCAACTTGACCCGACCCGTTTTACACTTTTACTTCATTTTAGAGATATTAGTGACAAAAGGTTAATAAATCTTCAATTTATCAAGTAGTGCACAAAGAGAAATGTAAAAATCTTGAACCATCCCCTTGACGATGGGTGAAGAGGTGGTTATAGATCTTACAGACACGAGCAATATTTTTCTCTTTCCCATAGACACTCTGTAATGTGTCCCATACTTTCTTTGTCGATTTAAGCATCATCACATCCTAAGCAATACTATCATCCATATTGTTCATCAACCACGAGATCATAGCATAATTATCTCCGAACCAAATTTTATATATAGCATCTTTTACATCGAGAGGATCATGAGTTATATGACAAAATTTCTGACGTGCACAAAGGAAGGTTAGAATGGCTTAAGACCATAGTAAATAGTTCTTTCTATTCAACTTGATCAAGATTCCAGTGAAGTTTTTGATCCATACATCACAAAAGGAGGTCATTCTTTATGGATGGAGAACTATTGTAGCACAAGCATAGGAACAAGGATCTAATCAATACATGATCAATCCAAAAGCACAAGCACAAATACAAACATAGAATAGGACATAGGCACAGGCACAATCATAGTACATCATAGCCTTAAAATGGCATGTCGGTTCGACGACAAAGGTTGTAGGAACCGTTAGAGGGAAGAGGAGAGACCGCTAGCGAGAAGAGGAGAAAGAGAAGGGGCCAGAGGGAAGAGGAAGGATGGTCGGTGATGGGAGGCTACAAGAGTGACGATGGCGACTATAGATGACGCATCAGTTGCAAGTGATGGCACCAGCAACTGTGGGAGCCCTCAACGACGGGAGAAGAAGTAGAATTGGTGGGTTAGAGTTTTGCTATACAACCTAAGTTCTTGATATCATGTTGGATTAGGAATGTAATATCTTTTACTAATAAGGGCTAACCATTGGTGACTACAGTGGGTTGGGATAGCGGACTGGGCTTGTAGGTTGAGTCCGTGGGTTGGGACCATAGATTGCCAATCTAGAAATCCAGAAATGACGTAATCTTGTATCAGGGATTGATACACGTTTGTGTGTAATCTGGATAAGCTGAAACTTGATTACCTATAATTATATACATATTTATTGGTAATCATGCTAGATATGTGTTTATTTTTTTGGTTGTGTTTGTGATTTCTCTCTGGCTTTCTGTATTGTGGTATTTTGACGTTTTACGACTCGTGTATGTGTAGGACCGTGGGAAGGAAAATAATGCCAGAATGCACAGTAAAAGGCATGTGAAACACACTGCTGCCCCACCATACTCCTTCATGCCCTGTAACGCCGACATGCTTGTAAATTCCAGGCAGCTATCAACGATAGAGGTTAATAAAAAGGAGGTGGTGTCGAGCAGGAGAGGGTGCGAACACAAGAAAGAGAGCGAGTGAGAGGGAGAGCCTGAGAGTGTGAGAGAAGGGAAGGCAGTGAAGTCAGTGGTTAAAGGAGAAAGAAGAAGAAAGAAAGAGGTTGGCGATCAATGTACACATCCTATCTCTTTTTCTTCTTCTAAATTCTAATTATGCAAGAATTGATAATAAATATGTAATTTAGCTTGTTCACGATGTGTAATAAAGATTTCCAAATTTTTGGAGAATTTTCCATGAATTTTTCAGAGATTTTCGTGCATAATGCTACAACGAGTTCCTTTGGGTCTCTTTGTTTTGGATTTTCGTAACTTGAGCTATGATTAACGGATTCTTCTTATTCTTGTCACAAACAATAGATTACTTTGAGCTCTTCGATTTAGTGTATTTTGCAAAAATTTTGTTGACTTGTAGAGCGATAGTCGTGAGCTCCTACTTTAGGCGATTTTTAGTCTCGTCTGACGTTGAACTGGTCTATCTTTAAAAGATTGGGTTGTGGGTCAGCCTTAGGTGCCAGCCTCACGGGCTGGTATCACAGGTTAGTCCTGCGTCCCACCATCGCAGGTTGGGATCATTTCAGACCCTATAATGGTAGTTTTTGGTCGGTGTTTGGTGTTTTCCTTTGAATTAAATCGTGGTTTTGATTTTGTGGATGATTTGAAGTATAAAAATGTTTTAAAAATGATTTTGAAAAAAGAATGCATATGATTTTGAAAAAGTTTTCCATGATTTTTGGACATTGCCACAAGACTGTAGGATTGTACTCCCGGACCAATGATGTTTTATACCTTTGAGAGATTGGATGCGCATTTGAAGTTGTGATTACTGAACTTCTCAGTGGGATCAGGGATTCGAATCTCCTAGATGTGCTACTGGAAAAGTCAAAGGTTAGAGTTCTCGCGAATGTGGTGGTTGCGCTACAAGGTCTAGGGTTCGAGTCTCCAAGGTAGCCACACGTAATGAAGGTCAGGTCTAAGGTTAGAATCCTTAGGTGTTCGGACACCAAAGGACGTCATTAGACTCACCTCGTGCTGTATAGTATATAGATATATTAAGAGATGAGTTCCTGTAACAGTTGGACTCTTGCACCGGATAACCCTTTGTGACAATACAGTAGGGATCGGAATTCAAATCCCCGATAACTGCTTGTAGCTGATTGGTCGCCTGTTATCAGGGTGATTCGACAGGTTTTCGCACTAAGTGTGTGAGTTGTGGCTTTGAGATGATTTCAGTTGTGTTTTAGTTTTTCGAAAATGTATAAAGTGGTTTCAAAATGTATATAATTTAAAGAATATAAAAATTATGATTTGAAAGGCATGATTTAAGAAAATGAATTTACCGAATGAATTTATAATTTTATTTTGCGAATTTTAGTGTCTTTTTTCCAGTATAGTTCTTGTACTGCTATGAATGGTAATTGTGTGTCTTTTGGTAGTTGTTGGTGACAACTCCAATTCGTGTTTTTCTTCAAGGTTTTAGTTTCGATATTTGGTAGGTATGTACTAGGTGACAATGGATGTCATTTATGTGTTTTCTTGTGGTTTTTATGCAAGTATAGATTAGTAAAGTCGTAGTCCAGCAATAGAATTTGTAGTTGGAGTCATATAACCGCATATCGCAAGTCCTAGGTAGTATGGTAGCTTTTATTTAATTTTGTTAATCTTAATAGTCTGTTAGATTTAATTTTCTACAATATTAGTTAATTATCTAGTTATTAATTACTTGGGTAGTGTTAATGCTAATTTGTAGCGCCAAAGGCGTTACAAAGGAACATGTCTATTGTTATAAGAAGGATTACATATATATAGAGGATACCCATTACATGGATATCCAATAATCTATTTAACCTATATACATAAAAGCATAACTAACATAACCCAATTACGGATTGGGATCGGTTCAGATTGACCCAATCTACACAATTTTAGGCTAATTACTGTTCACTTAACCTAATATAAATCTTGTTGTCCGTTATAAACTCCAACAATATCTAAATCTCATTATAAATAAATAAATAAATACATTTAATAGCACAATTGCATAAACAACATTTTGAAACCAATAAAAAATACAACTAGATAGGCTAGGCCAACATATATATAATGGCTTAGGCTAACTTTATAGACTATGGATCTATTTAGTAGAGTTTTTGGACAACTTTTAAGCATATAACTTCTTTCCAGAAGTTACAATGGTTCAACAGTTTCTACCAAACATTACTAACTTCTTAGAAATATGTAACTTTTGAAACAGTGATTCCTTTACATTTTTAGAAACTAGGACATGATAGCTTCTAGTCAGAAGCTAACTTCTTGAATTCAGAAGCTGAAGTTCTACAAAACGGACCTTATGACAAGAGATTGGGTTGGGTTGAGTCGGATTAGGCCTAACCCAAATCCAACCTAAAATAACTTTGAGTCAGAAATTTCAACCTACCTCTAACCCAACCCACACATACTTTAACCTAACCTTAATATTTATGAGTTGGATTGGATGGGTCACGGGTGACGGGCCAGCCCAGTTTAATTTGCACCCCTAGCTAGAATAATGCATTTAATCCCATCTCCTTAAGCCTACCTTCTCATAAACAGAAAAAATGATCTTTCTCAAAAGTTCAAGAATACAAGTTGTTCCTAAGGCTGGAGAATTGAAAAGGGAGATGAATCTACAAAGTTGTACTAATAAATAGGGAAAGGGAATCCCCACTTAATAACTGCAGTTTTAATGGGCTTTTGGATTTGTCTTGACTCTTGAAATTAAGATATGGAACATAAAGCCTGAGCTTTTCTGGCTAATACTTCCCTGATAGCGATCCTAAAACACCAGACCAAGCATAGATCATACTTAAGAATGCTTAAATTAAAAAGGTGCACTGACATTTAAACATGAAAATATGAATATTAATATGTCCGTGCAGCAAACCAAATAATTCTCTGCCATTCAAGTGGTAAACATTGATCAACCAAAAAACATTCAAGTGGTAAACAGGAATTGCAGAAAAAGTATAGATGTATGGACCTGCATCTGAAGGCGTTCTCTTTCCAAAGCTAGTTTCATAACCAAATTACTGATTACTTTCGTCTTAACACCAATATCATTAGCAGTGGCTATTTTTGCATTGTCTGTCTGATGCAGATTTCTTTCTAGATTTTCCAATTTATTCCTCAGAAAACCCAGTTCTTCATTTAGTTCAAGATTGGTCTCAGACAATAGAGAACACTTTGATTCTGCACTTTCAGCCCTTTTTTCAGCATGAGAAACCTTTTTCTTCAAATCTTCAATAACATTATCCATGTCACTAAGTGTAGAATTCAGCATCCTTTGTTGCTCCTCAACTGCTACAACAGATGCCTTAGCATGCCCTAGATGTGCATCTGATTCTTTAAGCTTTATCTCTAGAGTATTAGCTTTTTCTGTTTCACTGCTTTTAAGATAGCCCAGCTCTTCATTAAGTTCCAAGTTAGTTTCAGCTAAAAATGTACACTTCGCTTCAGCACTTTGAGCCCTGCTTTCAGCTTCAAAAAAATTCTCTCTAAGGTCTAAAATTACATTTTCCATTTCTAAGAGCTCTGCATTTAACATGTTCTGCTGCTCCAAGCTTGTCTCATGAGAGGCCTTTGTTTCTTGCAACAGAATATTAGATTGTCTTAGCTGTTCCTCAAGTGAACTTACCTTTTCCCTAAGAGAAAAGGCCTCTGAAGTTGCAATAGAACATTTCTCTTCTGCTAATTTAAGAGTGTCTTTCAATTCAATTGCCTGCTGTGCAAGAGTGGTAAGGTTCATATTTGAGTTTTTCAGCTCTTCTATAACGTTTTCTGCATCAGTCAGCTTCAGCATGTTCTGCTCAAGCTTATGTCTCATTTCACTTTCTCGAGATATCGAACCATTTAAATTGAGCTGAACAAGTTGGAGTTTTCCAGCCAATTCCTTCGAGATTCCTGCCAGTACCTCAGCAGCATTTTCAGCCTCAAACGACCTCTCTAAAATGGTCTCAAGTTCTTCTTCCATAAAGTATGTCTCTTGCTCAGCATAGTGCAGTTTCAATCTGATTTCTTCTTCATTATGCCGGGCATCAGACAGTTTTTTTTCAAGATCAAGCTCCCTGGCCAAGGATTTCTCCAACATTTGCAAAGTGTGTCTTTGCTGCTCTATAGTCTGCATTTTCCATGTGGTATCTGAGGAAGAGAAATATTTTTCGAAGTACTCCATTGATGCACCATTGCCTGGCAATATAGATGATTAGAAAGAAGATGAAACATAGTTAATTTACTTAGGCTTAAAAGAGATTTGCAGGACTTACAAGTCTCTCGCCCAGCAGAAGTAAAAATGCTACCAAATTTTTCTATTTGTTTTTTAATATCAGAAATTTGATCTTGTGACTGCTTTAAATATTGTTCAGCAGCATGCAATTTCTCTTCTATCTCTTCCAAAGGGATTTCATGGTTTCTACTCAAAGTAGTTTTGCCATGGGCATCTGAAATTTCTTTCTTGAGAGCATCCATGAAGAAATCCAGTTCTTTTACCTCTGAATCTAAAAAACCAGATAATATGTCAGCTTCAAGGGCCTTCTCGATAGCATCAGTTGAAACATCGTCGCACCCCCTTGCCAAGGTTTCATAATCACTCACCATATCACCGGCATGCATTACGAATAGCTCCAGGTTGAGTAACTTCTCCGAAGAATAAGCTAAATCAAGTTCAATTCTTGTAAGTATTTCTAATACGCTACTAGCTTCACTTATTCCATCTTCATCCTTTTCATGTAAGTCATTCTCATCATAACCACCATCAGTAGCCATGATCTCTCCCTAAGCTGTAAGGAGAGAAATTAAGCAGGTGGAGTTGATGAATTGGAAGATCAGTCATAATCAAAACCCGTGATGGAGAAAAAGAAGAAGGAACTTCAGCTTTTAATGAAAAGATTGATGAAGAAGCAAAAATGAAAGCCTAGAAAGCCCAAGGTACACGATTAGGTTTACAACTTAATATGAGCATGTGTTGAAGAAATAAGAATAAAAAAGTGTAGTCACACAAAGTACATCTCAGAGAAATACAAGTTTCATAGTTAACATTCATGAAAGTGTTTCAAAATTGACATTTTCTTTAAATGTCAATTACTCCACTGGAGAAATGTAGTAAACTATAGTAGGCCAGACCATGGAAATTTTGAGATATTTGAGCTCGCAAAATCAGAATACTTGAAGGAAATAGTATCAGCTTCAAAATCTGTCAATGCCTACTCAAACACTGTAAATTGCAATTGATCTGTCTTTTCAACAGTCACAATTATTTCCCTTCATCATGATAATTATAGACCAGTTTTAAGGCCTGAAGCCGGATCATAAGTGATTGGCAATAGGCATTGAGCATAGAAAACTGTAAAGATATCTCAGTGGAATTATTAAAAGGTTTTCACTAATATCTCTAAGAAGAAAGTAACAGGTTATATTGGTTAATATCTCAAAGAAGAAACTATCTGCTTATGTGGAATTGTGGACTCAGTAAATTCAATACCACTACAAAAATTGACTTTTCAATAGTGCCTCTTCCATCAGTGTCTTCCTGTAAATTTCCAATTACAAAATTTCAACAACAAACTCATCCAATGTAAATCAATATCTCTTATATGGAGCTCCTTGTGATTTTTTGTTTCCTTCGACGTCTTTTGGCATTATTATTTTTAAAAGTGGTACAGAAATTTTGTTTTAAAATCGAATCAAGACTGTTCTAAAGCTACCCATGGGCATGCTACTCCCAAATAAGCTTGTAACGCTATCCACACTTCATGCCTATTTATCTTACAGTCGAAGACAAAGCTTTCATTTTCCATATACATGCATGTTAAAAGAAAACAACTTTAGGTCTTGTCTTTAATGTATATTCTACCACTCTCAGTTAAATTACTAAGGTTGTTCTCAGTTTAATTCTGTTTTCAGATTAGGGCACAGTTAGTGGCTGCCATGTCATGTCATTGTCTCTATATAACTCCTTAATGATATTATGGGTGCATAAGTGATGAATTGGGTATCAGACTACATTCACCAACTTTTTTGCTACAGAACTAAACAGATGCTGTTTTTTTAGTTTGACATGTGATTGGAGATGCTAGTAAACATACAAGATACATGGTGATATTATAAAACATGGTAGACCCAGACGTGTACAGAACATGTTTACAGTGATGTTATCAAAAATGGAAAAAAACTAGATATGTACAAAACATCAATTTTCATAGAAGAGCTAGTTCAGTACTGGAATTGACTTGTTTTGATTTGATCATGTTTTGAATTATTGACATCCAGAGTTCCAGTAACCTGCTGGCTGCTGGAATATTAGTGGTACGGACGGTTCTACATGAAGATATTGTTAGTTCACCAATGGGTTCTGGCAAATAGAGCCTATTTGTTTTCCTGTGAGGACAGGATTCGTGGCAGCACCAAATGTCAATGCCTGTAGCATCAGCATGCAAGAAAAAGGAAAAACCTTTCCCCAAACATGGTAATGGATGAGGAAATCCAATGGTATTAACTGACAATCAACACACAGCAGGTCATCCGGACTATGAAAATGGCCAACACAAACATAAGGAACAAGTATTTGAAGATGTTTTATCCCTGCTCTTACCTTAATCTAAATCTGTACTAGAATTTATTAATGTAACCAAACTTTTCCAATATTTTGCTAAAAAGGTTCAGAAGACATACTTAACGTATAATCTGTCAGATGTGTCCATGTTTTACTTGTCCTAGTTCCCCCCTTCCTCTTTTGAGCTAGCGGCCATGTGTTTCCCTTCCTCAAAGCCTACTTTACTATTTATAGACTATAAATTTGGTTTCTATCAGTTATCCATGAAATTGTGCAAGAAGGTAAATGTTCTTCTAAACCTTACTATAAGGATAAAGGAAGCTCTTTGTTAGAGAAATCTTACACTATCGAACAGTTACTTATCTGAAATCTATCAAAATAATAAAGTCAAAACTGTTAGCACAAGCGTAACATGGAATTCACGTAAAGAGCCAAGATAACAGCTATTAGCTCATATTCTTCTTATTATCAATACCAGTTTCTAGTCCTTCTCGATTTTTATCCCAATTGTTTAGCTTCTCACTTATCTAAAGAAGTGACCAAGTTAAAAAATTGAATCCAAATTTCTCCAGTTAGTCTCCTTCAATTCTTCTCCATCTAACAAGCACATTTAGCTAAGATGACGCATATATAAATAGCCAACCAAGAGTCTACAAGGTATATCGACAATCACACGCAAGCAACACGGAGCCTCTCTTTGGCGGCATGTGAGAAGTAATCTCAAGCTTCAACATACCAATCCACACATGCAACCAACACCCAAAGCCTATCGCAACAAATCAGTTGCTTTCTAGCACCGGTGACGATACGATGACAACAGACAAACAAAATATGTTTAACACTGCAACTCCTTAAATTTCCAATACCCACAACAAACAACTAGCAGCAACAAATAACTAAGCAAAAAGTTCACAAACCAAGATTCCAAGCTAACCGCTCATGTATTTGTAGATAATTACTCCTTGAACCAGACATAATTCCTCTCAAATTAGGGTTTCGAATCCGAACAGGAGCGTGAGAACAGGTGTACTGGGTCGGTCGAAATTGGAGACCGGCAAACACCAAAACAGTTATCCCAACCATGAACGAGGTACAATGTTGTATTATAACTAAAGAAGAATTCGATTCTTCCGGAATTTTACCTCCCCAGCAACAGTAAGCGCCAAAATCTCCCCGATGAAGTTGAACGGCGGTTGAAGGAGCGATGGGATCGTTGGGTGGCAGTGCGCAATGTTGCTTGAGCTGTAAATAGTCCTGCTTGGATTCCACTGGATGGACGGTTCCGATGTGAAGGAGCACGATCTGTAGGCTTGGGATTCTCTAAAGCCGTTTTCGGTAGTTTGGTCGAACTTGTTGACGTTGGTGGAATTGTAAACGAGGACAATGAGATGTGTAATCAACTTTTTATTGGTTTAATTTTTATCTTCAAATTATAACCTTATGAATTCAATTGGCAAAGTGTAAAGTACAATGCTTAGCAATCCGATTACCACAACCTGTTCATCTGAAGTTCAATCTTTAAAATTACAAAGTATCAATACACATCTAGAAACATTTGGAAACACTAAAGCGAGCAATAGGAACTAAAGATCCATACAGAGACGTCTTCTTGGCGACGCAAACTCCCTCAGCAAAAAAACCCTCCCCGGCGACAACACGCCCGCCCCCACAAGCTCCTTCAGCTTGCCACTGGTTTCGACTGGAGTGCCTTTAAGGCGTGTCTTCTGGAAGACGACGAACCTCCGGTCGCACCGCTTGGAAAGGATCGCCGATGCTCCCCCCCCCCCCAGGTAAGTATTACAGGGAAGAAACTCACTTCCCCTTGCTCATCCTCGGGGCTCTGGTCTGCCCCCCAGGCAGATCCTCCCCATGAATGGTTGTTGAGACCTAGATCTCGGTCTCCTCGGAGGGCTCCGCCCCTTTTAGGGCGATCCGTTGCCCTTCGACTTAGATCTGGTACTTTGCATGCTATACATCTTGATAGTTCTTCATGTTATCTTCCCTCTGAGATTAAAATCGATGTGATTGTGGATAGTTTCTTTCATATTAAGGAGCTATCATTTTGTTGTTTACATTCTCTTGTTCGTTGTCATCTATTTTTGGATCTGAATGTTTACTTTGCTAGTAGTGAGATCAAGCATTTTGCTATATCTTTTTATGATGATTCATGTTCAAACCCTAACGTCGTCACTTCGGCAACAGTGCAGAGATGCTCTCAGATCGGGGATTTTGTGTCGGACCGACGATCTAACCGGAATGAGGACCAATCACTTGCTCTGGATCAGTGGCCCCTATCCCCAACTGATCCTCTTTTCTTCCCAGATTCCTCTTCTAGGGTTTTTCCCTCGTCGGTCAGAAGTCGCCGGTTCATCGGAGAAGAGGATTCGAATTGGGGTGGTCTCCAAGACCATAAATGCGAGTTTGACATATGTGTTAATGCCTCGCCAAATGTGTGGAATTATTCTACATTTTTCCCACCTAACCCAACGCCTTATAATCTGTTTAGCAGCTTTAATTGGTGCTTAAAGAATAATAAATTCGGGGGGGGGGGGGGGGGGGGGGGG
>JAMKQA010001659.1:0-18403 GCA_024699735.1 Posidonia australis | reverse complement strand
AAATATACTCTTTATATGTTCACCATTTGCATATGATTGTTAAGTTCATTAGCTCATTGCATGCTCTTTAGAATCTACAATGCAATATTTTCAGCCCTCAACCCATGATCTTGCATGATTTAAGATAAATGATATAAAGACTTTCATTGCTTGCTTTTCATCATATTTCAACTTTTTACCATCTGATCAATCAATCTGGTTAAAATAAATCACAATTAATCTCTTGCATCTGGACCAGAATCTAAAATCAGACAACAGTTTGATTCATATTTTCTGGAGTGCACCACACTGGAGCACCAAGGTGGCGCACCAGGGTGGCGCACCTAACCAAAGCACCATCCTGGCGCACCATTCTGGTGCACCAGTCTGGTCAGAGAGCAAATCATCATCTTTGTATCATGACTTGCATGCTTTCCTAGGTGTTTTTGACTTTGATTTTTATTGTGATGCTTCTCTGATATGTCAGGTCTTTGTATGCATGATTTCAATCTTGGATGACACTGTTTTAAGCCTTTTTTGCATCTTGCACATTCAACCAGTTGGTGAAATCTGGTGAGCTAATTGCCCCCATGAACCCCTGTTTGGGAGATTCTTATGCATCAGTCCATGATCCAAATCTGGATAACATGGCTGAATCTTGTTGTTTTTACTTAGCATAGAGATGGTGTAGTCTTGTGTGAGGCATACAGCCCTTGAGCACAAGACCCATCTTGTGTTTCCTTTTTTTGGATTTTGATAAGATACTCATGTTGCATTTTCTGTTGAGTTTGCAAGTTTACAAGTTTTTTACATTGCATGGCATTCTGGTTTATTGTCGGATCTATGATTTTCCCTAACACACTTTCCTGGCTTCAGTAGAGCACATAGGTGGCGCACTAGACTGGAGCACCAATCTAGCGCACCAGCCTGTTTTCTGTTGCACACAATAGCTTTTGGCATGGTTTTAGCATGTTTTCCCGTTTGGATTTGCTTTTGGTTTTCATTGGTTGTCCCCCTGGATATATCAGGAAGACCCCACTCTGTTTTCAGCCTTTTTCATGCATGATAGATCATGTTTTGCATATAGTAAAGCAATGATGAAAATCACTCAAACTTATTAGATCTTTGATCATATCTGTGCAATATCTTTACATTGGTGTTTGTGATCCACCACTCGAGTGACCTTTCTGAGCATTAGGACACATCCTATAGTCTCTCTACCCATGTTAGCATAAGGCACCACTTGCATGTAGCATTGCATGGCATATCGCCCTTGGGCGTACAGAAAAGGCTGAAAAGCCAACATTTCATATAAGTAAACAAGAAACCCATTAAAAGACCGATTTTTTGACGCACGAGGGTGCCTAATACCTTCCTCATGCGTAATAGAGATCCTTGCCCATTTCTGGTTTATGAAGACCTTTTCCATTGGCTTTATTGCATGATTTGAATGTTTTAAGCGGTTTTCCTCGTCTTCCGTTTTTAAATAGACTAGGTGGCAACTCTTGCATTTTATCATTATTTTTATTGTTTTTCTGTGACTTTGCCGACCCTCGTGCATTTGGCCTTCTACGCTAATCCCAATGTTGTCGCCGACATGGTTACAGGAACTGGCGACTCCGCTAGGGATAACTAGATCCCGACTCGTTTACTTTGGCTTCTTTCCTGGCTTGATTTTTTCCATGCTTTGCTTTGTTGTCTCCTTTGTAGCATAAGTTGTATCTTCTTTGCATTTCATGCATGCCTTTTGTATAATGGGTGTTTTCTTTCTACACATTTGCTATGTCACCACTGTTGCACATAACCTTAACATGCCTCTGCTTGTTAACTCATGGCTGATTTGCATGTTTATTTCCCTTCTTGTATATGCCATGTGTAACCATGCCGGCGATAGCCTCGGGCTTGGCGCAGAGGACCAAATACACGAGGATCGGCAAAGTCACGACAAAACAATAAAATAAAAGTGCAAGAGTCGCCACCTAGTCTATTAAAATGGAAGACGAGGAAAACCATTTAAAAACATTCAAATCATGCAAATAAGCCAATGGAAAAGAAGGTCTTAAACCAGAAATGGGCAAGGATCCCTGATACGCACGAGGAAGGTGTTAGGCACCCTCGTGCGCCCGAAAAATCGATCTTTCTATGGGTTTCTCGTTTGCTTACATGAAATGTCGGCTTTTCGGCCCTTTCTGTACGCCCGAGGGTGATATGCAATGCCATGCTAAATGAGTGGTGTCATATGTTAAATAGGAGTGCATAGGATGTGGGGTGTGTCCTAATGCTCAGAAATGTCACCTATGTAATGGGTCAAGCCCTGATGCAAGGATATTGCATGGATATGATCAAAAGATCTAACAACATCGAGTGATTTTCATCCTTGTTTTACTATATGCAAAATGTGATCTACCATGCATGGAATGGGTTGAAAACAGAATTGGGTCTTCCTGCTATATCAAGGAAGAAAACCAGAGAAATCCAGAAGCAAATCAAAACTAGAAAACATGCTAAAAACTATGCGAAAGCTGCTGTGTGCTATTGAAAAATAGGCTGGTGTGCCTGTGTGGTGCGCCAGACTGGTGCTCCAGTCTGGTGTGCCACCTAGGTGCTCTAGTGGGGGCCAGAAAGATGTGCCAAGGAAAACACAGAAATCCATGCAGTGCAATGTCATATAAATGCATTCCAGAAAGTTATGCAATGTAAAGTCCTTGTAAACTCGAGAAACATAATTTGAAAATCTAGGAAAATCTAAGCATGAGAAGATATATGGACCTAGTGATCAAGGGCTGCAAGCCACACACAAGATCACATCCTATTCATGCTAAACGAAAGCAACAAGGTTCACCCATGCCACCTGGATCATAGGCTGATGCACAAGAATCTCCATATAGGAGTAAGGGGCAATCAGCCTACCAGAATTTAGCCTTGGGCTGAGTATGCAAAGTGCGAAAGTCTTCAAAAACAGTGCCATCTTGGGTTGAAATCATGCAAGCAAAGACATGTAATATCAGAGAATCAACACCAGGAAAATTAGAGTCAAAATCATCCGAGAAACTATGTAGATAGAGATGCAAACTGGGTGATTTGCTCTCTGACCAGACTGTTGCACCAGAATGGTGCGCCAGAGTGGTGCTCTGGTAAGTGCGCCAGAGTGGTGCTCTGGTAAGTGCGCCACTCTACCAGAATGGTGCTCCCCAGAAAACCTGAATCAGACTGCTGTATGGTTCAAAATCTGGTCCAGATTTCAGAGATCAGTGATTTTTCTTACTAATTGAACCAGTTATGCAGGCGATAAAAACTAAGATATGATAAGATGCAAACAAATGGAAATCTTTCATTATTTAAGTCCAAATCATAATAAATCATGGGTTATGGACTGCATATACTTGCATGGGATCTTGAAAAATAGGAAATGAGAGAATAAACTTGACAAACCACATATGAATGATGAGCACACAAAGATTATATTTGCTACTTACTTCCTAGCATGCATGCTCATGAATCATGGTTCCTAGTGTAAGGAAATAAAGAGGAAGGACTAGTTTATAGACATGTCATAATGCAGATTTCTTCATACATATTTTACACATAGAAATATCCTATACATGGAGCAACCATCTCATGAGGAAATTCTTATGTAAACAACAAGGAAAACCTAGATTATATGTGGAATGCATGGCATGTTTTATCTAGTGCAAGAATTAAGAAAAAGTAAAAGGATGGATGATGGACCTACCTTGTCCAAGGTGTTTCTTCTTGAAAGACCAAAGATAATAGGATCCTTGATGCTTTGGAAGGGCTGGAACTGCTTTAGAATGCAAAGGAATGCTTGAGAAAAACGAGATTGGGTTGCAGAAATCAGTAGATAGCTTGCACTAGATTCTCCAAGAGAGTTGGATAGCTTGATCAGGCATCCAAATGGCTGCCTATGGGGGTCCTTATATAGGATTATTCAAGGGTAACCCCCATGGAATGCAGGCAACCTTGTAAACGAAGAGCCTCGCATAGATTCCATGGCATATTCGCTGGTGAAGGTTACAGACATGGGAGGTGGAAAGCCAGCAGCCTGATAAGTGGCTCTCGCCAGCTTAGTGCGCTAGGATGGTGTGCTAGTTAGTTGCACCACCTTGGTGCTCCAACTAGGTGCGCCACTTTTGTGCTCCTGCTTGGTGCTCTAGCTAGGTGCTCTAGCTAGGTGCTCAATATTGGTGCTCTACCTTGGTGCTCTCCCCTACTTGTCTGGATTTCTAATTGGGCTACGGGCCTACTATAGGTTTAGCTACTGGGATTGAGTTTGCCATATCCAAAGCAACATCTGGAAAATTTATCTATGAGTCATCTCAAAATCGAGGTGTCTACAGATGCCCCTCCCTGAGCGAGGTTGAGGGATGAAAGGAACCAAGACCGATGCTCAGGGTTGACAAGATACCCCCATTTTGAGGTTACAGAAGGATGGTGTTTGTTGTAGGCAGTAAATTACTTATCCGGTGGATGCACCGAAAATCATGACTTGTTGCCAAATGCAAATGCAAATGAAAAATGCATGCGACTGTTGGGCTAGGTGCTGGAAATGTGATGCCAATGCGAAAAACAAATGCAAGAGCCGATCTTGAAAGCTAATGCAAAGCGGATGCTAACATAAAACACAAGAATGGGTGCTTGTAAGGCGATGCAATGCTGATGCTAGTGCTGAAGTAATAAGGCAAAAGTTAAAGAGATCCTGCACACAGAGGGAACCATTGGTAGGAAAATGATAAGTTGTCGGACTCATCAGCTGGATTATTGAGGTTATCAACCTAAGGAGGCGGGCTATGACAAGTCAATCAAGTCTTGTCAACCCGATCGCCAAACAGTATGACGGTTGTCAATCGAGTAATTAGGGATACCACCCAAAAAGAAAGGGGCATGACAAATAGATCATTTGTCAAGCAGAAAGAGGGCCCTGTCTGCATGGACTGAGGGCAAACAAAGGGATTCCGCGCCCACGAAAACCCAAAAGAAGAAAGGATAGAAGAGGACCTTGACCACCCGGTCAAAAGGTCAAACAGTTGGATTTGCGCCAGTGAAAATCCAAGAAAAAGGATAAAGACCTCGACCGCTCGGTCGAGAGTCGACTTTGACCGCCTGGTCAAAAGCCAAGGAGAAGGATTACATGCCTACGAAAATCCAGAAGAAAAGGGAAAGCAAAGACCTTGACCGCCCCGCCAAAGGTCGACCCTAACCACTTGATCATAAGCCAAGGATCTCGCGCCCGTGAGAATCCAAAAGCAAAGACCTCGACCGCCCGGCTGAAGGTCGACTCTGACTGCCCGGCCAGAAGCCAAGGATCTAATGCCCGCGAGAATCCAGAAGCAAAGACCTCGACCACTCGGTCGAAGGTCGACTCTAACCGCCCGGTCAGAAGCCAAGGATCTCGCACCCGCAAGAACCCAAAAGCAAAGACCTCGACCGCCTGGCCGAAGGTAGACTCTGACCACCTGGTCAAAAGCCAAGGGAAAGGATTTCACGCCTGCGAAAATCCAGAAGAAAATGACCTTGACTGCCCGGTCAAAGGTCGACTCTGACCGCCCAGTCAGAAGCCAAAGAAGAGGATTTCGCGCACGCAAGAATCCAAGGAGAAGGATATGACCTTGACCGCTCAGTCAAAAGGTCAAACAACTGGATTTCGCGCCTGCGAAAATCCAGGGAGCAGGATATGACCTCGACTGCCTAGTCAAAAGGTCAACAACTGGATTTCGCGCCTGCGACAATCCAAGGAAAAGGACCTTGACCACTTGGTCAAAAGGTCAAGCAGTTGGATTTTGTGCTCATGAAACTCCAGGGAGCAGGATATGACATTGATCGTCTGATCAAAAGGTCAAACAACTGAAGTTTGCACCTGCAAAAATCCAAGGAGCAGGATATGATCTTGATCGCCTAATCAAAAGGTCAAACTATTGGATTTCGCACCTGCGAAAATCCAAGGAGCAGGATATGACCTTGACCACCAGGTCAAAAGATCAAACAACTGGATTTTGCGCCTGCGAAAATCCAAGGAGCAGGATATGACCTTGACCGCTTGGTCAGAAGGTCAAACTACTAGATTTCACGCCTGTGAAAATCTAAGGAGCAGGATATGACCTTGACCGCTCGGTCAAAGGTCGACTCTGACCGCCCGGTCAAAAGCCAAGGAAAAGGATCTTGCGCCCACGAGAATCCAAGAAAAGCAAAGGAAATGACCTTGACCGCCTGGTCAAAGGTCGACTCTAACCGCCCGGTCAGAAGCCAAGGAAAAGGATTTCGCGCCCGCGGGAATCCAAGGAAATGACCTTGACCGCCCAGTCAAAGGTCGACTCTGACCACCTAGTCAGAAGCCAAGGAAAAGGATTTCGCGCCCGCGAGAATCCAAGGAAATGACCTTGACCGCTCGGTCGAAGGTCAACAAGCTTGATTTCGTGCCCGCGAAAATCTAAGAAAGGGGCAAATGACATTGACCGCCTGGTCAAAGTCAACAGGCTGGATTTTGCGCCTGTGAAAATCCAAGGAAGGGGTAGAAGGATCTTGTTCGCCCGGAAGGAGAACCTGGAAAAACAAAACGATGATCCCTGGATTGTCCCCTAGGATGGAAATTGGCTGCAATGGTGCTTTGAAGGGTGAAACTATAAATATGCTTGCTGCTGGCTTTCTGACAGTAGTAACTATGTATGTAACATCCTTGTTGAAGTTCTGACCTCAATTTATTTTGTCTTGCGGGTCTGCAAAAAAAGTGCGGGCTTATGTGCAACTTCCAAAAACTGGAGGGGCCTTATCGCAATTTGCCCAATATGACAAACTATTGATAATATTTGAGATTCGGCCATGTTTCGCGAATATCTGCTTCACATATAACTCCTGCATTCTCCGTGGACTATGTGGCAATTTTGCGAAAGGTGGGGGAATTTCCTACAAATTACCCTGTCTGGTGATTTTTCGCAGACACTGAGTTGGCTTCTTCTTGAAACTTTATATTTTTCTCCTGATGGCAAGTTGTAGAGTGTAAGGGGTTGGAATGCAATTTTCACGACCATTTTGCATTGTAGATCTCATGCATTAAATTATTTGCATAAAGGGACCCACTAGATAACTGCCATAACTATCAAGGGACATTCTTCTTTTCTACCTACTTGCTGGAACTACAAATGTATTTGTGCTACTTGGCTTTTCTCATGGTTCTGCTATTATTTTTGGTTGATTTGATTTCCCTCCCATTCATAGCAACACTCTTATGCATACATATATTTTTTGATTTTCTTTTTTTGATCTTCTTAAAGTGCGTGCCCCTCCTTCCTCCTTATTGCTTCTCTTCATCTCCTCTTCATTTCTCTCCACCCCTCTCATCTCTTCACGGCAGCGGCGCGTTGGTGGTGCGGCGACGGGGTGCTCATGGCCGGTGCGGGGGTGCAGTGCGGCGACGAGGTGCTGCGAAGGCCCGGCAGCTAGTTGCGATGGAAGTTGGTCAGTGGAAGCTGGTCGGCGGCGGCATGGACCGTACTCTTCAAGATTGGCTAGACAGGGGCTCGCCGGCGAAGGTAATCTTGAGTTCTTCTCTTGATCTTGCTTTGCCTGGGTTTGCATTTCTCTTTGGCTTTCTCTTGGGTGGTCGTCGGATGGAGGGTTTTGGTTGTTGGGGTGATGATGGGTTTGGTGTGGTGACGTGGGTCGGCTGGTAGTAGTGCCGGCGATGGTTTTTTGGTGGAGTTTGGCCGTGTGGTGAGATTTTTGGTTGGTAGGCGGGCTGGTTGCTGGGTTTTGGTGGGTGTTGGCGGTGAGGTGAAGGGTTGCGGCGAGTTAGCCATGTGGTGGGTTCTAGTGGACCGAGCCGCGCGGTGATGGTTTTAAGTAAACAAGGTTACTGCCATATTGCTTTTTTATGCCAAGATAAGCTATTTTGAATCAATGTATTGGCCATTTTAAATCAACCATCTGTTGATCCATGCTTGAGAAAAATAATAGTCCCTCTAGAATGTTTCATTATAGCCCTTCATGTTTCAACTTATAAGCACAGATAGCAAGAGTATCAATATTGCCACATAACTCTCACATTTCCATGTAATTATTTGTTTACTGTTTAAACTCCTCCATAATGCTGGGCTGTAACTGTACGCTTGTTCATATTTGTGTTTCTATCATCCCATTCCATAGTGCTTTATTTAAACGCTCTGCCTTTTCTATTTTGCCATTGACTGTAATGCAATACTTCACTTTGACTTGGCAATTGTCATACTTGCTGTTGCTGTTTGGCTTTAATGTAGTGTTTGTCCCTTTTGTAGGACGACCTGGTTCCCGAGGAGGGAATGCCACAGCTCTCACAGGATACGCCGTCTAGTTCTCGCTCCCGGTGCCTAGGTAGCTCTTCGAGGTCACGTGCCTCCAGCAGCTCGACTCCTGCTATCCCTGTTGAGGTAAGGCCAAATTGGAAAGTAATATGTACAGGATATAAGTTTAGCACTTCGTCTGACAAATGCATTCTCAAGAGTCTGGCAACTTGGAGGGGCGGCTGCTCAGCGGCCATCATATCTACGAGGGCCCCGACTTTGCAATAATTTTCTTACTTTTGCGTGCCTTAATCATGATACTCTGCTATCTGACTTGGTATTAATTCTGTTCTTGATATTTCAGGCTAGTGATGCAAACCAGATAATGCGGTGTCACTGGGCCCCGATGCTCGACCACTTTCACCGTCTACCTGAGTTTCTGCAGGATTTTCTCCTTCACCGGTCCCCATTCGGCGATTTACTATGCATACCGGTCATCCATGGTCACTACAACATCTTCCGAGCTTTGGTAGAGAGGTGGAGGTTCGAAACGTATACCTTCCATTTCCCGTTCGGAGAGTTGACCACCCTGCCTGACTAGTGGACCTTGCTGACGGGTCTTCCTTTCGGTGATGAGCCGATCATCGGTGAGACGACACATGGGATGCATCTGGCTCCAGCACACCTAGGTCATATTCCCCCAAAGCCACCTAGGGAAACACATGATCACAGTGGGATGGTTGAGAGAATGGGACCAGTTCTGGCCCAACCCCGAGCCCGGTAGCAACAAGGCAAACTTTGAGCTGAGGCATTTTTTGCTGGATTTATTGGCGATGGTCTTCTACGATTCCTCTACCTACTGGTTGCTATGCGGGCTTGACAACGTAGTCAGGCTGGGGCGCCGCTCTAACGTGGGATTATATCCTCTACTGACTGTGAGTGTTTACTTTATTATTTTGCAAAACAAATTTCCTCTTTGATTAATATCTGCTAAACTGACTTCTTTCTGCTATTGCCAGTACTAGATTATGGAGCATATCACACGGGGGCATAGCTTTGGCCGTCTTCGTGACGAGCTTCTGCCCCTCCCTCGCGAGTGGGTCGAGCCTGACCATCGGGCTGCTACAGGGGTGTATAGTTATGAGTCCTACCGGTATCTGCTAGACCTGGTAAAGCTCGAAGATGTAAGTTTTCTTTTTATGTTGTAGCCTTCAGTTTCTTTAAGCCTGTATTGCCTAAGTTGCTTATACTTGTCTGTTTTTTTGTAACAGGTTCATCTGCACCCATTTGCTAGATACGATGGCTTTAACTGGGTACCTCTCAACTCTGGCTGTGTTTTGAGGGACAAGCAGGTGAAATTTTACTGTATGAAGAAATCAACATACTTCTCCCAAGGATCGTGAGGCACCAATTTTTAAATGAATTCTGCATTCCTGCCCCTCCTCCTTCCGGCATGGATCACCCGACCTCGACCCGTGCTGTGGCCAGAAGTCGGCATGCGGCAGCTGTGGCCTCTCAAGACAGGCATATCCTTCGAGAAGTCAATTACATGGATTATCTGGCTTGGTACAGATGAGTCGGGAAGTCGTATCTATTCGAGGAGGCCGTGCGGGATAGCCAGCGCAGGATGTGGTATGCCTCTGACTGGGCCAAGGTAAATTTACTGCAAATTCTGCTTAACACTTCCATTCATATAACAAGATAAATCTGATATTGATTTATTTTACAGGGCTTTGAGGAACAATTTGCCTCCTTTTACGCAGACATCCGGCGGAAAAGTGTATATTTCTTGCTTTTATAAATTCCCATTTTCATCACCAACATGCCTAACATATTTGCAAATTTACAGGAATTGCGCTAGCACAACATCATCTAGGTATTTCTTTTTCTTTTGCTCTTGAAATTTTGCTTAACAATTCTGGCCACTAACACAGGGCTTGATATTCTTTTCACAGCAAGATTTCCCAACCCATGAGGTGAATGCAGCTAGCAGTGAGGAATAGACTATGGAAGCTTCTGAGGAAGACCGTTCTGACATAGAGGTTTCACAGAGGGTTCAAAGTTCTACTGCTGCTGCCCAGTGGTCACGTCAAATCACCCAACCAGGAGCTCGTCTTTTTGCTAAGAGTTTTCAAGAAGCGTCGTCCGACGAGGGGGAGTTGGACGAGGAATAGCCATATTTTAATGTTTTGCTATAAGTCAAGCTTTGTATTAACACTGTGCCTTGAACATTGTAAATCTGTTTTGAGAACTTTCTTGGAATGACAAATCTAAATTTTGGAATGCGCCCCTTTCTAGGGGTATTGCCGTGTATGCTATATAAAATTTCTGTGCAGGTTTAAGAAGTTGGCGCCGATTTGGTGAGGTTCATATTTTAGGAGAGGTGTTGCCAAAATTTTCAACTGGGTGGTGCGCCATCTAGGTGCGCCACCTAGGTGCTCCTCCCAAAAATGGCCAGCTTGCTTTCTTTTTTTGCTGAGACCCTTTGCTTCCTCCCTATATAAACTTGCATTCCCAGTGAGATATACCGCCGCCCTCACTACAGAAATAATCTCAAATCTTCATCCTCACTTGTAGCTCCTTTTTTTGATCTTTTCTGGGCTCCAGCTGTGCTACACCTTGCATCCCAATGGTACGTGAATCCCCTTTTTGGAATAAGTCTTTGCATATGTATATGTTTTTTGCTTTTTTTCTGCTGGTTTCTTCATGGCTTGCTACACCAAAAGGAAAGCAATATACAGATTTCATATTTTGCAATAGCATCCTGGATTTACAACAAGACAAATTATTCTAAGCATGCCTTTTGATTCACATTCTTTATGTCTTTTCCCCATATTGAGATCATATTTTGCTGGATTGTTTTGTTTGCCCCATACTTATGCCAAGTTCTGCCTTTTTTTTTCTTTCTGCCATACCTGGCCCAAACTCGTGTCCACAGGGCTATCCTACCATGGTGACACCGAAATACTGTTCAGATGTTCTGCATGCCTGGATTGATGCTTTAACGGCCGCAGATCGCGAGCAATTGCGGATTTGGAGCATGTCCTCCACCCTGTTAAACATAGCTAAAGTGGAAGTGAACTGGCACCTGCTATGTGCTGTGGCTTGATTTTGGAAACCGGCCTTTCATGTATTCCGTTTTGGGCCAATAGAATTGACTCTGACCTTGGAAGAAGTCAGACGAATTTGTGGCCTATCGCCATTTATGTCTCCTCCAGTCTTTACCTGTCGTGATAGCTATGCTCTAGTCCTAAGTCAACTGACTGGCTTGACTTGAAGTGTCTGTGAGAAGAGCCTTATATGCAAGGATGGATCAACTACCATGCTACGCTTGGATTATTTTGATAAAGTTATTGCTTCCCGTTCTTCTTTAGGTAGCCTATGGCTTCGTGGCTTTGTGGTGCGTTTCCTAGGGGAGCTTATTTTCAGCCATGGCCGGATGACTGTGGCTGTTGAGGTAGCAGAAATAGCTTTAGCGATGGTGACTCGCCAAATTGATCTTGCTCCCATTCTCCTTGTAGAGACATATATCGGTTTGGAGCGGGCATTGAAGCGTTCTCGGCATTTCTATGGTTGTGGAGCTCTGGTGCAAGTGAGTAAGCCATATTATTTTACTATTCTACTGTGCTTATTTAACTATGCTCTGTTTTGCCAAGTTTGGTTTGCTGCTCACATGGGAGTAGAAGTCCTACGTCCGCAACATTCAACATTTGAAACCTATAGCCGTATCAACCATTCACGGACTCTTCCAGGCATTCATGAACTATGTGGTAGACTGCAGAATCTCACCAATGACACTGTAGTTTGGCGCATTGTATCCTCGGCCCCAAAGACTTTTACTACCTTTTTTAATGCTAGGGACATGAGACTCGTGGTTCTTCCTGGGCATACGGACGGTGTGGAATATCACCCTGTCTGAGTCCTTCACCAATTCGGCTTCTACCAGGACTCAATTGAGCAAAGTCCCATCCCTGATTGTTACAAGAGGTATATTCTTGGCTCTGATGTGACAACCTCAGAATTGGCTCGCATGACGCATGTTGGCATTCAATCTTCCGATCTTGCCAATACTGAGGGTTCAGATTGCACAGCAGAATATGAAGCTAAAGTACGGGAGACATGGCCCATAAGCGAAATACCGCCTAGTGGCACCTGCTTCACAGAGGCTGGCAGCTCAAAGAGACCAAGAGTTGACTAAAATCATTTAGCAAGTTTTGTAAAACAGGCTAATAGATGAGAAATTTGCTTGCATATTATGCCATCTTGTAATGCTTGTGCTTGTCCCCACATTCTTTATTGCACTGTCTCCAAGATTGACTGCTGGCATGCCCCTAGTGAAAGACTTTTCTGACCAAAAAGTGACTAACATACCCCTAGTCAAAATTCCCATTTGCCAATATTACAACTCAAAAAGGCAGCTGGCATGCCGCTGGTTGGAATATGGCAATTGCCTTGCGAAATGATAAAAATATGCATGATTTTAAATGCTGTGAAAAAGTGCAATGCAGAGACAGGATTGATGCATGATTAATAGACATTGGTGCCCTCAGCACCAATGAAGCCTGTATTGCCTGCCATAAGAAGTGAAAATGTCCTCAACTCACGTGACACTAACCTTGACACTTAGGTTTATTTGTAGCTCTCCTTTAGATGTCATGGACTCCATGCCAAATTCTTAGGGCCCTACACCTACTCTTTTAATGATTCATATTTCTTTTTCTCCCTCGAAAGCATACTGACTTACCTTATTCCTGCTTGGAGGTAATAAACACCTAAGTTGAGGGGTGGCTGCTCTTCCTGTTTGATATAAAAGGGGTGGCTAGTCCCTTTGCAAATGTAGGATCTATTGGTGTATGCTTCGACTCCTCTCCAAGTTATATAGGAGGAATAAGATCGTCCTGTATGCCTCTCTCAGTGGAGCTAACTTCTATCTACCACTTCTGTCTCCTTATTTTCTTTTGTGCTCTAGAGTTTGTATTTTTCTTTATTGCTCGCACTCTCTCTAGACCTAACATTTTTACTCGCTCTGGAGGTGTAGGTCCCCTGGGAATTTATGCATTTCATCCATGTCACTGAACAATCGCTCCCTCACACCCTAGGTCTCAAGGGTAGTAACGTGTGAGGAGGACTAGACTCTTCCTAAGCAGGCTGGCTTCCGATTTTCCTCATTGGGCAATGATAATGCTGTGCAAAAGAAAAGTGTAGGACATTATTCATGTTATGCTGGGATGCAACAGCCTAAAATATTAACAGGTGAATGCGAAGAAAAGAAAAACATGGAAATGCATGGCTCACAGTGCAAGGCTTGGGATTGATGAGGAGTCATTGGTAGTACTTTTTCAGATAAGAGGCATTGACAGGCTTTGATTGCTCTTTTTGGTCCATATCTTCAAGAATGATTGCACCTCCGGACAAGGCCTCTTTTACCACAAATGGTCCATGCCAATTAGGCCTAAATTTCTCCCGTGCGTCAGGCAAATGAATGGCACGCAAAACCAAATCGCCTGGCTCAAAGTTTCTAGGTTGGGCGTTCTTCTGATATGCTCGGGCCACTCTCTTTTGGTAGCACTAGGCATGATGCAAGGCTTGCAATCTGTGTTCATCAATCAAATCTAGCTGAACACAGCGATCTTGGATCCATTCTGTCTCCTCCAATTCTGCCTTTTTCAAGATTCTTAACGACGGGTTCTCGACTTCAAAAGGAAGGACCGCCTCCATGCCATACACCAAAGAATAGGGTGTTGCTCCCGTTGAGGTCCGGACGGAGGTCCTGTAGGCCAATAATGCATAGGGAAGCTTTTCATGCCAATCTCTATGAGTCTCAGCCATCTTCTTCAAGATTTTTACCAGATTTTTATTAGCTGACTCTACTGCCCCGTTCATTTGTGGTCGATAAAGGGAGGATCTGTGATGCCTGATCTTGCAATTCTGGAGAAAATCCTCAACTCTCCTCACTATGAAATTGGTTCCATTATCTGAAATGATGGCATAAGGAACCCCATATCTGGCGACAATATTATTCTTGATGAATTTCTCTGTAATTGCTATTGTAACTGTCTTATATGATGCCACCTCAACCCATTTTGTGAAATAATCGATGGCCACCAGAATATAACGGTGCCCATTGGATGTAGTAGGATGAATAGCCTCGATAACATCAATTCCCCAAGTGGAAAAAGGCCAAGGTGATGACATGCTATGCAATTGTTGTGGGGGAGCATGTATGAAATTGCCGTGTATCTGGCAGTTATGGCATCTTCTGACAAATTGGCAGCAGTCTGTTTCCATAGTGGACCAGGAATACCCCTGCAACATAATTTTCTTAGCTAGGAGAACCCCATTCATATGCAGACCACAGGTACCTGCGTGAACTTTTAACATTAGCATATCTGCTTCCTTTTTGTCCACATATCTGAGAAACATCTGGTTATAAGATCTTCTATATAATTGCCCGACCCCGAGCACATATTTAGATGCTAACCGTGTCAAGGTCTTTTTTTCTATTGCAGAAATGCCAGGAGGGAAGCCGTCAAACTCCAAGAAAGTTTTAATATCGTTATACCAGGGCAATTCAGCTGATGATGGTGTTTCTTAAATATGCATACAATGTGCTGGCTATTCCACACATGTGACCGAGATATCCATGGCCTGTGCTTCTGAGAGTGATAACCATGACGCCAGAGTTGCAAGAGTGTCTGCATACGCATTCTTAGCTCGCTTCATGAAGGAAAATTTAACGTCCTTGAACTCTTCAATCAATTTCAACAAATGTTCATGATAGAGCACAAGCTTCTGGTCTTTCGTCTTCCAGTCGCCATTAACTTGTGAAATAACCAGCATTGCATCATCATATACGTGGAGTTCTCGGGCACCTTGGTCCTTTGCCACTTGTAAGCCCAAAATGCAGGCCTCATATTCAGCTTCATTATTAGTGCATTCAAATGTCAGCTTCCTTGCAAAGGGGATTAGCTGTCCTTGTGGCGTTGCTAGAACTTCACCGATGCCTCTTCCTCGTTTATTGACTGCACCATTGAAGTACAGACACCACTGATGCTCATTTGGAGGTCCTTCTAGTTCCTCCTCGCCTATTGCCAACAGTATATCTTCATCTGGGAATTGGGTCTGCAACGGCTGATATTCTGGCAAGGGTAAGTCGGCCAAGTGATCTACCATTGCTTGTCCTTCCATAGACTTCTGTGTGACAAATGTGATATCATATTGAGACAACATCACCTGCCATTTAACACATCTACCCACCAAGGCTAGCTTCTAGAACAGATATTTCATAGGGTCATGCTGACATAATAACAAGACTGGATATGCCATCATATAATGCCTGAGGCGCTGTGTGGCCCACACCAGCGATAAGCAGACTTTCTCTATTGGGCTGTATTTAACCTCGCAGTCATTAAACTTTTTTGCTAAGGTAACAGATAGCCCGTTCTTTGCGTCCTGATTCATCGTGCTGTCCCAGAACTCTGCCCATTGAATATTGTGTTGTGGAGAGATATAATAGCAAAGGTCGCCCTGGCGTGGGGGGAACTAAAACTGGAGGCTTCACCAGAAGTTGCTTGATTTTATCAAAGGCCGCTTTGCATTCATCTTTCCAACTAGTTTGGGCATTCTTCCTCAGGAGCTTGAATATTGGTTCACATATAAGTGTAAGTTGTGCGATAAACCTGCTGATATACTGTAGCCGACCTAATAATCAGTGAATTTTCTTCTCAGTGGCCGGAGGAGGCATGTCAACAATAGCTCTGGCTTTGTGAGGATCCACTTCAATTCCCCTTTGATTGATAATGTAACCCAGGAGTTTTCCAAAGGATACCCCGAATGCACGTTTGTTGGGGTTCAAGCAGAGCTTATACTTCCGCAGGCGGTCAAATAACTTTCTTAAACAAGAGAGATGATCCTCAGGCTCTTTAGACTTGGCAATCATGTCATCCACGTATACTTCAACTTCTTGGTGCATAAGATCGTGGAATAACGCTATCATGGCCCTCTGGTATGTTGCGCCTGCATTTTTCAGTTAGAATGGCATTACTCTGTAACAGAAGACTCCCCATGGAGTGATGAATGACGTCTTCTCCATATCTTCTTCGGCCATTCGTATTTGATTGTATCCCGAAAACCCGTCCATAAATGACAACATCTTATGCCCTGCAGTGTTGTCCACCAGAATATTGATGTGGGGGAGCGGGAAATCATCTTTGGGGCTCACTTTATTGAGGTCTCGATAGTCGATGCACATGCGAACCCGTCCATCTTTCTTTGGCACAGGCACCACATTGGCGATCCACTCAGGGTACAGCACGACCTTGAGGAAATTGACTTTGTGTTGTCTCATGATTTCTTCTTTGAGCTTCAAGAGCCACTGGGGTCGCCATCTACGAAGCTTTTGTTTGACTGGCTTTGAATTTGGTATTAGTGGTAATGTATGAACTACCACCTCAATGTCTAGTCCCACCATGTCATCATAGCTCCATGCAAAGACATCTACATATTCTTTCAGGAAAGATATAAATTCTGCCTTTGCTTGTGGTGATAATTTGGCACTGATGCGTGTTTCTTTGACGTCTTTTGCTGTGCCGATATTGATAAGCTCCATCTCCTCCTCTACATGAAGGTTTGGCCCTCTAGGTCAATATCATAGAAAGGAAGCTGTGATGGCTCATCGTCATTGTCTGCTCCATGGACTTCATCCTCTTCTTCATAGGTGTAGACACCCCGATTTTGAGGTGACTCATAGATAAACATTCCAGATGTTGCTTTGGATGTGGCAAACCTAATCCCATTAGCCAAACCAACCCCAAACTTACAACAGGCCTGTAGCCCAATTAGAAATCCAGACAGGTAGGGGAGAGCACCAAGGTAGAGCATCAATGTAGAGCATTTAGCTAGCACACCAAGCAGGAGCACGGAAGTGGAGCATCTAGCTGGAACACCTGGCTGGCGCACTGACCTGGCGCACCTACCTGGCCCACAAAGCTGGCGCACATCCACTTCTCAGACTACTGACTACTGGCTTTCCACCTCCCATGGCTGTAACCTCCACCAACGAATATGCCATGGAATCTTCCCAGGCTCTTCGTTTACGAGGTTGCTTGTATTCTCTAGGAATTACCTTTGAGAAATTCCTATATAAGGACATCCATAGGCAACCATTTGAGGACCTTGATGATCTGACCTTAGGAGCTGATCTTATCATCTTGAGATAAATCTAGTGCAAACTACTGCAATCCAGTCTTGTTTTCCCAAGCATTCCTTTGCATTTTGAAGAATTCCCAACCCTTCCAAAGAAACTAGGGATCTTATTATCTTTGATATTTCAGGAAGGAACACCTTGGACAAGGTAAGTCCTCCATGCATTCCTTCGCTTTTGCTTACTTCCTACATTAGATAAATATACCATGCCCTTCATATAAACTTATCTTCCTCTTCTTCTTGCTTTCATAAATTTCATGATGAAGACAACCACCCTATAAGATATTCTGCATGTACAATCTAAATAGAAAATTCTGCACCTTAATGTTCCTGTAAATGGCCTTTCTTTTTGTTTCTTTGCACAAGAAATCTTTGTTTTATGCACATGCATGCTAGAATATGCAATAGACATGTTCTTTATGTATTCATCACTTGCATATGGGTTGTCAAGTTTATCTTCTCATACATGTTCTTTAAAATCTTGTATAAGCATTTCTGCCATGAACCCATGATTTATTTTGCTTTTGAATCAAATAAAAAGAAAGGTTTCTGTTCATTTTCATCTCATCATCTTTCAGTTTCCATCATTTGCATAACTGGCTTAATAAAAAAAGAAAATCACCGGTCTCTGAATCTGAACTAGAATTCTGAATCAGACTGCAATCTGATTCAGATTTTCTGGGGAGCACTATTCTGGAGCACCTATATGGCGCACTAGAGTGGCGCACCAAACCAGAGCACCACTCTGGTGCACCATTCTGGTGCACCAAACTGGACAGAGAACAGATCATCCTCTTTTACATCCCCATCTGCATGGTTTCCTGGATTACTTTGAGTCTGATTCTTTTGGTGCTGATTCTCTGATATTTCATGATTTTGCATGCATGATTTCAGCCTCAAATGATATTGTTTTCTAAGTTGTTTTACACTTTGTATCTTCAGCCCATGGC
>JAMKQA010001657.1:0-24598 GCA_024699735.1 Posidonia australis | reverse complement strand
TGCAATATGATTTTTCCTGGTAACTCTGAGATTAACCAAGTGGATCCTTTGAGATGGGACTCCTATGACCATTTTCAATCATTTTGTGAGAACATTGGTATTTCATTGTCCTCAAAAGAAGAATCTATTGCCTTCTTCAATTTAGTCAGGAAGGATCAGGGTAAGGAGTATGTTAATTTAGAAGGTCCTACTGCATCATATGATTGGATGGGACCTTCTGTTTAGCTCTTTAATTTTTTTATGATTATAGCAGTATGGAATATTAGAGGCTTGGGGTCTGGACATAAGAGGAGAGAATTAAAAGAATTTATCATCTCTAATAAATGTGATATCATTATTGTCAGTGAAACTAAGAAGGAAGAGTACTCTGAAGGGTTTTTAAGGCTCTAGGTGGGAAAAAAAATAAATGCTTGGTCTTCGGTCCCCTCTATAGGTGCCTCAGGGGGTATACTTATTGGATGGGATAGCAGGCTTTTTAAGGCTATTAGTTGCATTCCTTTCTGTTTCAGCCTTTCCATTAACTTTGAAAGTTTAGATTCTAACCTAGTTTGATGGCTCACTGGAGTTTATGGACCTTGTGACCACAGCCTGAAACCAATCTTCATTGAAGAATTACACCATATCAGTACACTTGTTAATAACACATGGCCTTTGGGGGGTGACTTTAATGTAATTAGGTTTCCTAGTGAGCATTCCCTCCACATTAATAGCACTACTCATATGGATAGATTCAATGGATTCATTGATCAGAATTCTCTGATTGATCTTTCCCCAAACAATTTTTCCTTCACTTGGTCAAACTTTCAAGATAATCCAACTTTAGTTAAGTTGGATCGTTTTTTAGTTTCCCCAGGATGGTTAGGGAAATTCCCTGATGCAATGTGCTCTGGCAAAGCCAGGATTATTTTGAATCACATTCCAATCCTAGTTAATACCTTGGCCCCTAATTGGGGCCCCCCCTTCAGATTCTATAAATCCTGGTTCTCTTTTGAAGGATTTGAACAAGTAATCAAGGAATACTGGTGGCAGTATGGCCATCATCTTTCTATGTTCTCCCCTGTTTTTGAGTTTAGTTTTAAGCTGAAGAATTTGAAAGCATTTCTTAAGCAATGGATTGCCCCTATTATGGCTATTAGAGCTAGAAGACTCAGAATTATTGAAGCTCAAATTCAGGATATGGATAGCCAAGCTGAACATTCTGATAATATTAATTGGGCTCAAAAAAAGACCCTGAGGTTAGAACATCTTGATCTTCTTAAAGAACAAGAGGTGTACTGGAGGCAAAAATCCAGAATCCAATGGTTGAAGGAAGGGGATTTGAACACCTCCTTCTTTCATAACATGGTCAATTGTCACAGGAGGACTAATAACATCTCTTCTCTACTGATTAATAACTTTGTAAGCATATCCCATTTGGAGATTTGTAGAGAAATTGAGAATCATTTTACAAAGATTTTCAATAAGGGCTTCAGTCCTCATATAAATCTCAGCTGGGATACCCTAATCCCAGTTAAAATCTCCTCTCCTGAACTGTTAGAGTTATCCTTTGAGGAAGAGGAAATCAGAGCAAGTGTGTTCCATCTAGCTGGGGATAAATCTCCAGGTCCTGATGGATTCCCTCTATTTTTCTTTCAACATTTCTGGGATTTACTGAAATCAGATATAATAAATATATTCCAATCCTTTCATTCTGCTACTGATCCTGATTTTCTTTCTTCTATAAATCAGACCTTTATAGCACTTATCCCTAAAAAAATGGGTGCCATTAGAATCCAGGATTTTAGACCCATTAGTCTAGTTAATAGTCTATACAAAATCATTACAAAAACATTGGCTTCTAGGCTGGCTCCTATGTTGAATACTGTCATTGATGCATCTCAGAGTGCATTTCTGCTAGGGAGATCCATTGGGGATTGCTTCCTTGTTGCGCAGGAAACCCTACATTTTATGAGTACCTCCAACACCAAGGGTTATATATTGAAAATAGACTTTAAAAAAGCATTTGATAACATTAATTGGAATTTTCTGTTAGACTCACTATCTGGAATCGATTTTGGGAACAAGTGGATCTCTTGGATCCGTATGTGTATAACTTCTGCAAAGTTCTCTGTCCTGATCAATGGAACTCCTAAAGGTTTTTTTGGGGCAGCTAATGGATTAAGACAGGGTGATCCCCTGTCCCCTTTACTATTTATTATTGCCTCAAATGTCCTGAATGCCATGTTGCAGGCAGCTAAGAGGAATAACTTAATTTCTAGGATTAGTTTTCCTAATGATGGTCCCTCCTTGGTCAATCTGCAATATGCAGATGACACTCTACTTTTTCTGCCTGATAATATTGAGAATATGATTAATATCAAAAGAATTTTATGTTGTTTTCAGACATGTTCTGGTCTTAAAATTAACTTCCAAAAATCATCACTCACTGGAATGGGGGTTTCCCAGGAAGATCTGTTGTTTTCTTGTGAAATCATGGGATGTGAGAAGGCTGATCTCCCTATCACTTATCTAGGATTGCCTTTACATTTTAAAAAAGCCAATGCTAACAATTGGGCCCCTGTGTTAGAGAAAGTTACTAACAAACTTTCCTCTTGGAAGGCCAGACATCTGTCTTTAGGGGGCAGATTTGTCTTGGTTAATGATGTATTATCAGCAATCCCTACATACTACATGTCTGTTCTGCATATGTCCTCAAAGATAGAGAAAAAAATAGACACTCTAAGGAGTAATTTTTTATGGAATTCACTATCCCCTAATCATAAAGGGATGCACTTAATCAAATGGGTTAACATCTGTAGAGCTAAAAATCAAAATGGTTGGGGAATAATTAATTTGAGAAATTTCAGTGCAGCTTTAAAGATCAAGTTAATTTGGCAATTTTTTTTCTAATCAATTCAGCCCTGTTTGGAAACTTATTCTTAAGGCTAGATACTTGCACAGGGGTCCTGGTGCAATATTGAATTCTTCTACTTCTATCTGCTCCCCCCTGTGGAGCCATATTAAACAAGGCTTTAACTTTTTCAACTGCTTTTCTACTGCTACTGTTGGCAATGGTATAAATACTATATTCTGGAATCAAAAATGGTATAATGATACTCCTCTTAACTCCTTTTTATCTGAATTATATAGTGCAGCCAGATTTAAAAAGGCATCAGTAAGAGCAACTTTGGATCTGTTTCATACATATTTTAATAGATTGTTCAATTTAGCTCACTGTTATTCAATTAATCCCACAGTGCTTCAATCTCAGCTGGAATGTTTTATTAATATTATGCATTCCTTAAATTTGGAAACAAGAGATGATAACTTCAACTAGCTACCTCCAAACAATAATACCTTTACTGTCAAGGCAGCCTACAGTATTTTTAATGATGGGGGTCTACGTAATGTATTTTATAAAAGCATCTGGGAGAGTTATACTCCCTTAAAGCTCAAGCTTTTCTCATGGTTAGTTATTAAAAACAAGAATTTAACAAAAGAAAACTTGTTAAAAAGAGCTTGATCTGGTACTCCATTATGTACATTTTGTTCTGTATATAGTGAAAACAACAATCATTTGTTTCTAAATTGCTCATTTGCAAGGAATATTTGGGATTTCTTTCTGGCCTCAGATCTTTATCCTGGTTATTTCTGTGTAGCTGATTTATTTCTGTCTGCCCCTCATCTCAAGTTTAATTTACCTTTTCTGGGTGGACTTTGTTACTTCAAATCATTCTCTGGTTGATTTGGAAAGAAAGGAATAATAGGAATTTTCGCAATTCATTTAGATCATGTTCTTTGATCATTAACGATATTATTTCTCTGATGAACTTTTAGGTAGAAAATCTTGTTACAGGTTTTGAGAAGGAAGATATGTTGCAATTCGTCTCTGCTATGGCTTCACAACCTGTGGAGTCTTTCATTCTCCCCTCTATTCCTTCCTCATCAAGACCTTCCTCATTAAGAGTCCCATCTGGAGATGAATCTCAGAATCCCATGGACAATATGCAAGAGTGATGTTGGCCTGTATAGTGAAGAAGAAAAAATAATTTTTGTGTTACATTTAATTTGCTCCATCTTTGGTGATAAATTTTGAGACTTTATAATGGCAGTTATGCCTGAGGTTTTGTAATATTTATACTTTGACATTGTTTCTTACCTGGCATTTAAGCCGATGAAATACTATCTATCTCAACCGTTAACAAAAAAAAAAAAAAACAGTACAACGCTGTACAAAGTCAGCCTCCTATCATAAACATAGAGAACGCCTTATACAAGGATCATCAAAAGACATAGCAACACCTGACAAAAATACATAACAAACTACAACAAAGCCAACCTCCGATCTATAACGAGGTACCAAGAGACCAACCAGATCTACTGATAACGAGATAGCAACATAGCTTTAATAACATCCCACAATTGCTCCACCCGGCATGGCGAATGCTCCGGCTGAAACGGCCTAGCATTCCTCTCCCTCCAGATGTAATAAACGGAGGTAGCAACAAACGCCCAAGCCTTCTGCCGTTGAGCCTGCCCAAGTAGTTGAGAGCAGTACCCTAACACTTCTGGCACCATGCCTTGAACATTGATGGAGTGTGCTGCTGCTCCTCTAGCGAACACACTTGTAGAATACGAGCAGCTCCAAAAAAGATGTTGTTGGTCCTCGTAGGCATTATTACACAACACGCACCTAGATATTATGCAGAGTCCCAACCGACGCAGACGATGTTGAGTCATGAGCCTCGCTCGCAAGACCAACCATAGGATGAAGGCAAAACGAGGTACATGCCCTTTAAACCAAACTGCAGGCGCCCACGGCACATGATCACCCACCATTCTGATAGCCTGGTACGCAGAGGCAAAGGTGAATCCATCAGCGATCAGAGGCAATCACTGCACCGACGCCCTGGACACCAGCGGGCTCATAAGTGACCGCACACTGAGAACCCCCTGCCAGAACCATGAGGGCCAACGGGCCACTGGGACATGCCAGATAGACTGTGATTAGATATACTTCTCCCGAACCCATTTAACCCATAGAGCATCCCTCCCAGAGACGAAGTACCAGAAACACTTCATGAGACTGACATTGTTAATGTCTGAAATAGCCCTCAATCTGAGGCCACCTTCTTCACACGGTAAGCAACAAGATGACCACGCCACTGAGGGAGCCGACCCTCCTTCCAAAGGAATCTACCCAGTAGTCGTTCGATCTCCATCACTACGGCTCTCGGCAATCAAAAGATAGCTGCCCAATATTGAACCGAGGAGCATAAGACAGACTGGATAAGTGTGCGTCGACCCGCCAACGCCAAGAATTTCCCCTTCCAGCCTGCTAACTTTGTCCTCAACTTCTCCAGCAACGGCTCACACTACGCCTTGGTCAGCTGTTTGGAAATAAGGGGAAGGCCTAAGTAAGTCAGGGGCAGCTTACCTTCAGGAACACCAAGAGCACGAATGATTGGCCCTTGATCAATGACAGTACCACCAAAGACCACCGCGCTCTTTTGGTGGTTCACTCGCAGCCCCGACACTCGGGTAAAATGGTCCAACACAGCTCGAATGCAGCGAGCATTGCCAGGCAAGGCCTCCCCACACAGCATGAGATCATCTGTAAACATGATGTGAGAGACTTTGCAAGTGCCTCTCCGAATTCGAAGTGGCGAGACAAGTCCCCTCGCCATCGTGCCCTCCATCAACCGAGAAAACACCTACAAGGCCAGCACGAACAAGAAGGGGGCAATTGGGTCCCCTTGGCGAAGACCATTGGTAGAGGTGAACGGGGCAGACATGCGACCATTAACATTCACCATGAAGGTTGCTGCCAACATCGTTGCCAGCATGCGGCGCCACTTAAGGGAGAAGCCCATCTACTAGAGCACAACCAGCAAGAAGCTCCAGTCAACACTATCATACGCCTTAGCTAAGTCCACCTTGCATAACAACTTAGGGTGCCATTGAGGGGTGTGGAACCAACTGACCAACTCATGTGCCATAATCAATGCGTCGGTGATAGCGCGGCCCGGCATGAAAGCCAACTGTGCAGTACTCACTAGACGCGGAAGGAGCGGCTTAAGCCTTTCCACTAGGAGCTTAGAAATAATGCGATATAGTACATTGCAAAGAGAGATAGGCCTGTAGTCAGAGAAGCTACCCGACGCCGGTGTCTTTGGAATCAACTTAATGGCAGTATGATTGACTGCCCACATGAGCCTCCCTGAGCGCACAAAGTGATTCACTGCTAAGAGTAAATCACCCTTAATAATCCCCCAAGCAACCCGAAAGAAACAAAGAGTGAATCCATTTTGACCGGGGGCTTTATCAATATCCATGCTCCAGATAGTACGCATAAGCTCTTCTTCAGTGGATGGAGCGATAAGCATCCCATTTTCCTCCGGAGTAACCACCTGTTGGAACATGTGAGGGGGCAACATCTCACAGGAGCACCCCGTATTCAACAATCTTTTATAGAACTGGTGCGCAGCATCTGGCAGCTTGTCCTTTTCTATCACAAGTCCCACCTCATCCCTAATTGTTCGCACCTCATTCCTTGCATGACGTATCACCAACGCCCGGTGGAAGAAAGCAGTGTTAGAGTCGCCTGCCCTTAGCCACAAGGCCCTGATCTGTTGCCGCGTAACCTTCTCCTCATGATCGAGGGTGTTGTGCAGATCCCCACGGAGTCGCGCATCTTCCTGCATCAAGTGGGAAGTGTCTTCCCTAGTCGCCTCAGCTGCATCCAGTAATGTGGCCAACTCCTCAATCTGGCTTCTAATCTTCCCCACCTCTCGGCTAGCATTACCGAAAGTATCCTTAGCCCACCGAGCTAGCCGAGCTCTAGTGATGGCCAACCTTTTCACAAAACAGTACATAGGGATCCCAGAGACCCGAGTTCCCCATGATTCTCGAACCACTGCCTGGAAGGACGAATGATCCGTCCAATGATTATAGAACTGAAAGGACTTAGGAGGTTTCAGCAAACCCTTCCCAAGCGAGAGCACCAATGGCGCATGGTCACAAGCTTCTCGATCAGCTACGTACCCATAGCTATCCGAAAAGTCCAAGAGCCAGTCCGCAGAGATAAAGCACCAGTAAAGGCGAGATTTAACCATCGTGGAACCCCACTCCCCCATCCAAGTAAAGAGATTACCTGTCATTAGGAGCTCCAGAAGACCTTCGTCATCCAACCACTCATTGAACTAGTGCATAGTCGTTGCAATCGGAGGTGCTTGACCAACGTGTTCCTCCAGGCGACGAACATAGTTGAAATCCCTACAGAGAAGCCATGGTCGATTCGTACGTCTAGCAAATCCTTTACGAAACGCCTCCCACAAAGGGCCACGCTCGCTGGGTCGATTGAAAGCATAAACAACAGAAAATTCAAACCCTTGGCCGCTGCACTCCCCATTGAAGACAAGCGCTTGAGCCAATTCGCAAGTGACAGTGAGCGTCACAAAACTAGGTTGCCACATAACAAGAACCCTACCACCAGGAGCCGCACACAGCTTGTGCGAGAAGGATGCCCCTGGCCAAACGACGCCAACAAAATTCCTAATGCAATCCTCAGTTCTAATTTTGTGTTCAAGGATGCACACAATATCAAAATGCCCGCCTCAATCTTTTTAGAGAGCATAACTCGCCGACCACACGAGTTCGCTCTCCTAATATTCCATGACAGGATCATCATGTGAGTGGGAGGTCCGACGGATCACCCTTGTAACCCGCACTCCTCTGCCTCACACTGTTCCCACCCCACAAGACGACATCGTGGTATCCTCCAACCACCAGCCTAGTTGTTGAGCCAGATGCCCCCCTAAGCTGCTTCTCCTGTCCACTTCCCTCTACGCACCCAGTGCTCTGCCCACTTTTCCTATTATGCTTACTCTTCTTCGCCTTCTTTGTAACAAACTCCGTCTGGGAATTGTTACCAACTTCAACAGCCACCACCTATTGTTGGACCTGAATTGGCGCGCTGCTAGAGGGCTTTGCCGCAAGCTCCACCCCATGCTCCACCGCTTTCCTTTTTGCTGGGCCTCCATCTGCACACTAACCTTTTGTGGTACGCAGGGCCTCACAGTGCATCCCTTATCATCATGTGAAAACGTTGAGCAATGCCAACAAGGCGTTGGACGCCACTCATACTCCACCCGAATTTCTTCAAGAGTCCCAGTTTCTCTATCATACATGGGAATGTGAGACGGAAAGTCGAAATCCAGATCAATTTCAACACATATTCTAGCATAGTCTATGCGGAGTGCATCCATGGTGTTCCCATCCATCCTAAGGGGCATACCCAAGTAACTCCCAATTTTACTCAGCATCCACGTAGACTAGCAGTAAAGCGGTAGGCCAGGGAGTCGCACCCATATCGGCACTTTTTGAAGCTTGCCCACCTTGAACTTGGAAGCCACACTCCACTTCTGCAAAATGAGCGGCCTCCCCACTACAAACCATGGACCACCCTCTAGAACTTTCTCCACATCAGCAAGGTTAGAGAATTGGAAGAGGAAGCAACCAGTACCCCGAGGTTTCACGTCTACTGTTCCCGACAGCCCCCACAACCAGCACAGGTAGCCAGGCAGCCCCTGCCTAACTGGGTTTGCGCCAATAACAAAACCCATCACGACATTGTCCCACCGTGCAGGGCATCCTTAACATCATCTCTACCAAAGTCTACCACCTAGCACTTTCTTCTCTTCTTTCTTTCCTTCTCCCTTGTGCAGCTGATCTAGTTTTTCAGACTCTTGCATGGCTCCTCCAAGGTGGGGGTTATGGTGTTTTAACCTTAGCTTGCTTCGAAATCGATCCCAAATGTTTTCTGTTCCTTCCCTGAGTGTTAATACAGGCCTTGACCATGAACTTCTATGCTCACCCCTTGCGTTCCAATTCTGTCATTGTACGTCCTCCAACGTTGTGTGCTGGAGATTCCTAACTTGCAAAGGATCAAGAAAGCCAAAGGATGAGGCATGTTTCAATGCTCATGTTCGGACTCTCGTGATAAACTCACACTTCATCCTCAACCTCAACTTCATGGAGGAGGGGCATGAGATGATTGTCTCCTTCTACGTCACCTTTGACCCTTCACCGAACTAAATAAACTCATCTCAATCAATCATGATGGTACCCAAGGTGCAAGATTAGGTTCCTTCTGTAGAAGTGGAGAAACCCTAAAGGGGAGAATGAAGAAAGAGAGATAAAGAGTAAATGAGCCACCACAAGTGTCTGCATTCTATTGATGAGTTTATATAGACTTTACAGTGTACGAAAGGGTACATGAACAGCATATGAGAGTGTTGTATATACATGTATTGTCTACTTTATATATTTATATTACATGACTTTATTCTTATACTCTTCATCAAGTGTTGCGGTATGGCTCAAAGCTTGAGATGAGATCGTAGCTCAGTGAAACGAGCAATTGGAAGATTCTTCATGAAAATATCAACTAGTTGCTTTGAGGATGGAACAAATGATAGACAAAGAGCTCACCGAGCAAGAAGTTCACAAATAAAGTGAAAGTCGATCTTAATATGACGGGTATGAGCTTGAATAATGGGATTTGATGCCATGTGGACAATAGACTAGTTATCATAGAGAAGAAGTGGAGATGAAGAGATCCAGATACCTAACTCGCGAAATAGATAGCAGAACCATCGTAGATTGGCAGTGGCAGAAGCGAGGCCTCAATATTTGACCTTAGTACTAGACCGTGATACAATTGATTGTTTCTTAGCTTGCCATGCTAAAATATTTGGACCATAGTAAAGGCAAGAGCCAGAAATAGCGCAACGATCATCTAGATTACCAACCCAATTAGAAGTTGAATAAACATGTAAGAAAGGTGGAGATGCTGATGAGAACTGAAGAGCAGAGGATAGAATGCCTTCTAGGTATCTAAGGATCCTCTTAGTAGCCTGCAAATGAATTGTGCAGGGAGCACATAGAAATTGACAAAGTTGATTGACCGAGAATGTAATACACTAAATGATCATTGACGCGTGCGCAGCTACTTAATGCCACTTGATCATAATGTAGCAGTTGACCTGCACATGTATCAAGACGATGCCACTGTCCTACAACACCCAACCACATGTCACGATGTTCGTGCGCTACTCCACCTGAGTACTTGGTCAACCTACACACTGTAGATACGGGATTTTCGAGGAAGGTGGAGTTCGCTTTTTCTCTTGACACCCTCTCTTGGTGTGCCCCTTGGTTTTTTATACAACTCCTTTACTCTATGAGTGTTAAAGTCATTGTGATCGTCGTTTTGTGGATATAAGATTTTGGTGAAAGGCGTTGTGCTTTCTCAAATCTCTTTTGCTTGTGTTTGACTTCTCTACTCCACCGATGTTGAAGTCGACTTGTGATCACCACTCTCGATTTGCTTGATGTAGGCCCTCAAGATGCCTTAGGAAGATTTGTAGATGTAGTAGGTTCTTTGCTTCTTCAATACAACACTAGCATTGGTTGATGATTCCCGTGTACATGAGTTTCTTCTTTCTTTCCTTCAAAACAAAATGAGCAAATCAAATGAAAAATGAGTTAGGAAGTGTAGCATGATGATCAAAATAAGAACCAATATGAAAAACATATAACATGAAATAATTTGTCTCTTGGTTTACTCTAATGCAATGAGATTACTACATATGCATATGATATTAAGAAGAACTCCCTTCACAAATGATGTGGATGGAAGAAATGAGGTGAGAGGAATATGTCAAAGGTAATCAACATTGCGATGAAGGGTCGACGTATTATAGTCTCTTTAGCACAAGGTAGCTCTTTCTTTCCTTGAAGATTACCTTTTCCTAACTCAAAATATATGAATTTGACCTCTAGACCATCCCCCAAAGCCTCTAAAATTCATCCCTTTGTGCCTTCCTCAAGCTTGAAGTGCCTAGGTATTTATAAAGACGTGGTAGGATCAAAGGAATGCAAGAAATCCAAGAATGGCAAGGTAATTTAATTGCAGCAAAAAATTCCAAATCTGATGTGTAAAATGCAAGAAATGTTGTGTTCTATGTAGAACGCAGACATCTCTGAGTTTTACAAGCTTCAAAATTGACAAATGCCCTACCACATTAATTGCTGGAATATTCACCTCATTAATGGTGAATTAAGCACAATAACACTTGATTATGGCCACATGCAAATTACAAGATCACTTTAAAAGAAAATAATTTGAATTCAAACAAGAAAGGAAAGTAGTTGTGAAGAAAATAAAACTGTTAGTGTAGAATGCAGGAAAATCCGTGTTTTATATTAAACACATAAAATCTTGCATTCAACAGAAAAGAAATCGAAACAGTTTTCCTGTATAGAATGCAAATTTTCATGCATTCTATATTAAACGTTGTATTTTATACATTTAATGAAAAATACTCAAATTTTTCGAGATTGTACTATGGGATATAAGAAACATTCTTATAAAATTTTATCAAATTTGGTGATTATTTGAGTACCCTGCTAAAAGTTTCTTTATAAGGTATCATAAAACACAACGTTGATTACCCTTTACAGATCCAAATGTATTGATACTTTGTAGGATTGAAGTCTAGGATGTAAAGATGGCACTTGTAAAATTTCAACAAGTTTGGAGATCGTTTGAGTTCGCTGCTGTAGTGATCTTTCCAAGGTATCATGAGAAATATATAAAAATGGATATTCTGTAAGACAAATTTAAAATGACAAAATTACTCATATAGTCATGAAGGCTCAGAAAGAAGTTTGATAATGCAATTTCAACGTGTTCTAGTATCAAGGGAGGAATTGCAGTGGAATGATCCTAACAGTGATCGAACATTAAAGTCTTGGAGTTGATTTTGGCACAAAATCGGCTCCATGGTAAAATGATAACTCGTTTGGCTTTGTCCTTCATAGAAAACCCATTAGCATCCAAGAGAAACATGCTATTGTTATCACAAGAAAACTTTTGGATAGAGAGAAGGTTTTTCTTGAGTACCAGCACATAGAGAACACTGCTCAAAATGACATGTTTAGATGGAGTAATAATAGAAGTGGCACCAACATGTGTGATAGGAAGTGGACATCTATTTCCAACAAAGATGGAGTTCGTACCTGTATATATGAGATTGAGCAAGAGAGAGATTACCAAAGAATGGAGTCATATGGTGCATCACACTCAACTTAAGACACTAGTTGGTGTCACTGTACTCCAGAATGCTTTTGGATGACACAGAGTTCGAAAGAGCAATAGTTGAATAGGCAAATTTGCCATGCTCTGGATAGAGGTGAGTGAAGTGACTTGGTCTGTTACAGACTTAACAATGAGCATTGCCAATAGCAGTAGGTACAGTAGTTATTGATAATACTCTAGAAATGCCTGTTGTTGTTGATAAGGGAAGGAGATATAGTTCTAGCCATCGTAATAGTTTTTGCGGCCCTGTCCACATCCATCACGACCACACCCCCGTTGAACCCACCATTGACGACCACCATTGTGGTTCCAAGTAGCATTGCATTGCAGTGGGTGGGATTGCAAAGATGGAATATGAGATGAGTTGGCTTTGGTGGAAGAGAGCCAACAAGAGCATTGATAGAGGAAGTAACAGATAGAGAAAGTCTTTTGATGAAAGCTTTCTCTTGAAGAAGAAAATTATAAACACCATCAAAAGAGGTGAAAAGGTAAAAATGTAATGACGTGATGAACTCCTTGTAGTCATTGACGAGCCTGTCCATAATGAAGTAAATGAGATCGAGCTCCGACATATGAAATCCGACAACAGTGAGAGAGTCGCCTAGTGATTTAGCCTTGAGTAGATATTCCCCCATTGTTTGTTTAGAGGACTTACTTCAAAGAACGTAAATAAGCCTAATGAGTCTTTAAGGTGCGTCCAAGAAAGTGGGGAGAGACATCTATCAAGAAGAGACCATGCGACGACCACAACGATGCAAGGAAGAAGAAGTTATTGAACTGTAGAAGAGACTGTGGTTTTGATCCAACCAAGTACAAGCCAGTTAGTTTTCTTCCACTGAGTATATGTTGCACTTGCTTCCTCTCCGATGGTGGGCGCAGCTGGAGGGACAAAGGTTGAATCAACGATGTGTCGCAGATCATGAATGGTAGGAACATCCTCAAATTGAGAATTCCAACAGAGTTAGGTATCACGTTCCATGGGAGTGTTAAAATGATGGGATATGTTGAAGGTGGTTGGAAGAGATGAGATGACGACAGTAGTAGTAGATTTTGGAGAAGAAGGAAAATGGGGTAACAAGTGAATTGACTAGCATGTTTGAGATCTTACATCATCGTCCTAGCTTTTTTTTTTATTAGAGCTCCAACTCAAGTTGAAGTTCATGTATCAAAGTCATAATCATAGCTTGATCTTAGGCATGGTTAGAAGCACCCGAGCAATAAGCTGGGAATCCTTAACTCCTACACATTATAAATAAATTTAAAAAAAATCCCTTTACATATTTTATATTATTATATGCAATTATGATTTATATATCTATTCTAAACTCAACTAAACGCAATAATATCAGAATATATAAAAACATAGCAATGTTTAAATAAAGTATAATGAGATTTCTAAATATGAAAAAGAAAGAAGAGAGAATTTGTGGAGTCATTGAAAATAATCGTCAAAGTGGTCATAAAATGTTGTCGAAGTGATAGGAAGAGATTGCCATAGGGAGGGAAGTTGCAAGATGAGTGATCAAAGGATGGGGAGACACATGGAAGTAGGAGTTGGCATGGGAGGGTAGGCTTCAAGATCTATTCTAGCATTGTTTTTTTTTTTTTGCAACAGGGATCGGATCTTATTAGATTTGGATTTAGATCCAACTAATTAATATATAGTTAAGCGTTGGAATGTCCAACTTTCTTATTGCACCTTGGCACTTAAGTAGCACCTTAATCAGTATGATCCTTGGTAGCTTCCACTTGAAACCTAACCCCTATGAGCTATGTCATGTACTCCTACAAGACCTCACCCTCTATTGTCCAACGGTGAGTAGGTAGCTAGCTAGTATCCACTGTCTAGAGGCAAGTTCCAATGAATAATGGCAAACGACTTCTTGGATGATGCTATGAATATTGATCATAGCCTGAAGTACCACTACCAATTCACCCCTTTTAGAATAGCTAAGAAAGCCTTAACATGGGATTGCACGTGTACAAGGAATGACAACTCTTGAGTACCATCACTTTATTCTAGAACTAGCTTCTTGAACTTCGAGAAGATTGACTCTTCTGTGATCTCCCAAGTGAAAGGTGATTCATGAAATCTTTCGAGTCAGTGAAGACATCCCCACTCTCCTTATGACCACATCTTCATTTGGTCTTTCAACTAGGCCATTCTTGACACCATGAAAGTGAAATACAAACCTCTAGTGGTTTCAGAGTATCCAAGGTCTAAAAGTCACCTTAGGCTTCCACCTTCAAACGAGACACCTGTTCCTGCCTTTCCTCTGCCTTGATAGAAAATTAGATTTGCAACTCTCGGAGTTGTTTAGCAAGGTTTGGAAAGCTCAACAATCTCTGCATCTATGACGACGGGATTCAATTGTTACAGTCGTTGCTCAAGTGGTGAGATTTTATGAGGTCACTAATCTTTGTACGTCGACTACAACCAAGCTTAAATCTCATAAGCGTTCTTTTCATTTGGTAGATCCAAGTCCATGGCCTAGTTTGGGTTCACTTGAAGCTTTGGCAACCACCATTGGAGGAGTGATATACATGCACTCATTTAAAGGGGGTTGCAATACTTGTCAGCTTGGGCCAGATAAGGACATTTCCAAAGCAAACCAACAATGACGAAGGACAAACCAGCAAGGAAATTAATTTTAAACTCTTCCTCTAATCATCGACCTAAACTCTATCACCTCACACTCAAAACAAAACTCAGGTGCACAAAGCACTCATGCGGAATAGTCACGAAGAAAAATCAAGTGTGAAGGACAAGCAACCGAGCTCATTTCCCTTCACTTCCTGGGCCCAAAGCCATGCAGTCTTTCCCAACCAAATCACGGATTTGGGACTAAGACAGTTATATTTATATATGAATAAATGGTACAAATATCTAAAAAGGAAGAGATTTCATTCAAGCCTTTTGATTCGAAGGACTGCACTTAGCCCACCTACTCCACCGCAGTGGATGGCAGAGGCTCCATCGTATCCGAATGGAGTGATACAGAAGATTCTGGGACGGTGCCGAATCATGTGACACGACCTTCAATTTCCTTCTTAGAGCCATGATTTTCCCATGATTGGCTTAAACTAATTTATTCTCTCTTCTACATTCTGCGCACCACTGGAGTCGACGGTTACCGTCTACACCAATACAGGTCCCGCTAGATGGAATTAGAGGTCAGTGGCTGTCACACTGTCCAAAAGTAACCCTTTACACCCAACTTAGCGCAGGAGAGTAGTATAGAAATAAAATGAATCCGTAATGGATCTAGGATTCTTGCTTAGGGTTTTATTTCTCAGTATGTCAAACCTTAAGGGAGGCAAAACTCTTAAAGTGATTATATAGGTATTCCTAGGCTTGGGATAATTTGCAGGTAATCAAGTGTTCGTTGGCCTAATCAACATTTGCTATCACCACAAGCAATTGCAGCCATAACCGTGCCACTAATAAGAAGCATATCTGGGGTACCGTAAAGTTTGAAGCTTTTCCAAAACAAGTATAGAATAAGCGTGTACACAGCTGCCCTCGTGTACAGAACAAAATAGGTTCACGAAGCATTTTGAAGAATCAAACTACGTAGTGCTGAAACTTTTTTTCTTGATTTAGCTTTGAATTCAATCAATTCCTAAAGTAGTTATTTGGTAGCTTGTTTTGAGGGTAATGAGTAGAAACACATCTCTTTCTCAGACTCGATTATCTGTATTAACCATTATATGTACAAGAGAATAACATGATTTACTTCTTTGCAATTTATACATAACTAGGCCTGCATAGGGGAATGAAATTTAGTGTGAACGCTAACAAACGAATTGGAGAAATGATTGAATAAAATTGAATGCTTAGTTTACACATTTGCTGTTTGAGCAGTAGTGCCTGATGGAGGCAGCTGCTTGAAAATAACGGCCAATGATGCTCTAAACCACTCGAGCATTTGGCGGACATTATGCATCCACGACCACGAGGGATCGTTAAGTGCACGTACTGAATTCAGGCAAACAAGAAGTGTCCCTCCTTCATGGAGAAGAACCTGCAACAAGAAAATTATATTGTTTTACAAGCTCAACCACCATCACAAGCCAAATAACTTACGTATAACCATGTTAGCATGTGATCCTACATGAATTGTTCAAATGCTTTGTGCAGGAGAAAACCACCCTGTATTTATCTTGGAGAAACATCGAGAGCATCATAGACAAAGTACTAGCACAAACATTATTTTAAATCAGAAAGTTTGATGATTCAAAATTCAGTTATTATGGTCGTAATTTTGTTTTATTCAGTGCACTACTCCCTGGCGTAAGGCAAGGCTTATTACCTATGACATGCATATTATAATACCACCATAAAAATCAGTCTTTCATAAATTCTGCACTATATCTAACAGATTCCTAGTACAGAGAAGCACTGTCAGCATGATTATTATCAAACTAATTGCAATCTTTTTCCTATTACTTTTAATAGGTCATGCCCTAGATACAGTAATTCTCAATGAAAACAAGTGATCCAATTTTTCATGTCAGGTCAGAGAGGATGTACCTTTGCCTCATGAACAGTTAACATATATACCTACGTTAGCCAGATACAACAAGGATATGATTAATTGAAAGTAAATGATTGGATTATACAATGAAATCAGAAGTGTCCGGCATCACAATATTTTTAAGCATCTAGGTGACAGACATAATCATCTTATTTTCACATGCAAGCCCCACAAAAATTTGACCCATCTCTATAAACAATTGATACACACAAATAGTTGGTTGCACATACTTGGCATGTTCAAAAATCAGAAGAGGAAGGTTTAAATAATTCGTATTACATATACTTTTGCACCAAAAGTAGATGTGAAAAATTGAAAGATTACGTCTTTTAATGCTGTAAGGATAAACTTGGAATATGCCCAACTGCATGGGGCATTTTAAAAAGTGTAATATTAATAAAAATAGATGTACAATGACAGTGAACAAGGTAAGATTGATCTTTGAAGGTTCCTCCAAAAGCAAAACTGAAATATCAAGATAAGTTTTGCTCCTTTTAAAGCCATTATGCCATACAAAGCCAATATGTTATATTGTTTAAACTCCAAATGGAAATTGAAAAAACAAAATAGCCTTTTCTTTTTAATGCCATGTAATGAAAAATCTGTTGTATTATTTAACTGATGAAGGTTTTGGTAGAAAATAAAGAAAATGATTGTGAGTTTAAGATAATTAATCGACAAAATAATACCCATGTAAATATCATTTAATCATATCAATTTGTGGGTGAATATATGTAACTATTAGCTTCTAAAGCCATGTGTTAAATCAAGCTGTATGTATAGAAGAGATGAACTTTCGAGGATATATATGAAGATCTGGTGCATAAGTATATATGCAATTACCATATGTTTTCAATCACTTGGGATTAACAAAGCTCATAAAGGACCACATGTTCAAACTTGTTTGACAATCAACCATTCAAGATCAATGTTGACCAAGCACAGAGAGGAGGAAGATAGAAGCAATGAAGGAGAAGAAGATGAAACCAAATAACTTAGTGCAACATATGACACTAACTAGACACAAAGAAGTCTAATTGTAAAAGGAAATGACAACAGTATCTCGAGAATAAAACAAAAAGTATAATTTGTTAATAACAGCACTTTGTTGGTCCTATGATCATCAACAAGTCTAAATAAATGACAAAAATGAATCCCACTATTCCGTCGAACTCGAATGATGCAGAAGGAAGAGGAAGAACAAGTACTATAATTAATCTATCAATAAATATTAATGTTAGGAAACTGAAGAATCTAAAGCCTTAACTAAACTTAAGAATATTCTAATCCAAAAAAGAATTGGCAATAGTATCCCACAAAAATAAAGACATAATCTAACAAAGTAATTCCCTATCAATACTAAGAAGGTCCAAGAATATCTACATAATTGACACAAATTAATCCTGACCATTCTTTCATACAACGCAGAACTTACCTTCAAAAAATCAAAAACCCATGTACAACTTAAAATGGAGAAGAAATCTGCTCAAATTTCCACAACACTGTAGCATTTTCAGCCTAACTAATCCATCTCAATAATCCTACTACTAGACTATGTCCTTGCATGCACTGCTATGCCAAGGTTGACAACAGAAATTGAAAGGATGAGCTCCCAATTTTCATATGCTTGAGCATAGCAGATCTAGAATGCTGCCCATCTCCTTTCAACATCATCCATTTTCTTTGTTCAGCATATAGCAAGAAAAGGTAATCTATGTCTTGACACCTCATTTGGAAACAGTCCCTTGAGCATTTCATGAGTTTGAGGAAGTTTCAGTGATTAGTTTGTGAGAAGCAACATGGAGTGATTAGTGTCTTAACACCAGCTGGATTCTAAGAAACATGAGAAGCAACATTTGTGGAGGAAAATCTTATACCCATAGGTATATCAGATCCAACTCTGATGCATGTGACCATTATTGTGATTAGTTTCATAAAATAGCTTAATATTTGAACTCTTCATGTTCTATTTCATGCAACTTTTTAAATTGATAAAATTTAACTCTGGGAGCACACAATTTTTATGGACTGAGCTGAGGGTTTTGAATAACCATGCATGTTGACAAACTTCATGTTCTGATATATGACAATAATTTTTTTGGGTAGCTGAAATGCTCTTGCCAATTTATATATCTGAGTTTTATTGCACCAAGTTTCATGGTTTCATTTGGTCTTGTGCTTTTCTCTTGGTTCACCTTGCATATCAACTCTTTAGATTATGCTGTCTCACTCAATTCAAGCTTGTTCTTGTCTTGGAATATTTGTTCATGGGCCAATATGTTCATAGTTACTACCAACTGATTAGATACAGTATTTTTTATGATAAAATGAATGCCATTTGAAATTTGAATAGTTTTTATCTGGCTAATTCTACTTCAGTTCTACTTTCTGGGCTGCAAATCACAGTGTGGTTTGATTTAATCGTTGGTGTACAATGTTGAACCTCATGTTATTTGTCTTGCCTCCACTGCCTAGTCTAGCGCATATTTTCCTTTAAAATAGGCTCATTGTTAAATGTGTGAATCCGTTCAATTGCCCCATACACACTCCTTTCATGCAATGCCCTGTAATAAGAATTAATCATTTGAGATTGGTACACTGCCATTATAACAGTTATTTTACCAATTATAGAAGAAAATAGAATTACTCCTCTATGTTTCTGTGGCCAAACATTGACAAATCATTTTGAAGTTGTTTCTGTAGGGAAGGATGTTTCCCTGGAGTAAGTTTCTCTAGTTTCTTTTATTTCTTTTTAACCTTTAGGCATCTTGTCTAGCGGTTGTACTGTTCTTTTTCTTTCATAAATAAAAGAATATACCATCATTTCTAAAAAAAGGGTAGATTCTTGCACTAAAAGAATAGATAGAGTTTTTCATATAAACAGGATATATAGCATGCTTTATAAATGTATTTTGCTTCTACAAGTTCTCCCAATTTGTTATAATTCTAATCATGCCATCAGAAGGCTAAAAATTTACAAGTATAAACTAGACATCAATTTTGTTAGAATATAGATATCTAACTCAAAACCAAATGATAATGAATTGCGGAGTCTATGTATACATAACCACAAGTCTTGTCTTCACTTTTTTTAATGTGAAACTATTCCAATACTTCCTCTCACTTGTAGTCTTTATTAAGTCTAACAAGTGTCTCTTTTAAATTTAGGAGGACATGTGTAGACTTGGATTTATTTAAGCCTCTTTTAGCTCTGATACCATATTAGAATGTAAACATCTAACTCAAAATTAATTTATAATAAGTGGAGAGATCTATGTATATATAACCATAAGTTCAGTCCTCACTTTTTTCAATGTAAGACTATTCCAATAAACTTTAAGTCATGGTGTATGTTACAATAAAAAGAGAAGTGGTAAGCTTTTGTAATACAAATATAACATTAACCATATAATAGCTAAAAACAACCTTAGCCATATTACAAAAACAAAGAAAATAGCAAGGATATATATGAATCAATATGCAAAATATAAAATTAAAACAGATTAAAAAACACTAAATAAAAAATGCTAAAATCTAAGGATGCAGGATACCATGACAAATTCACAATGCAATTAATTATGGAAGGATTTTCACTTTTACCAGTAGTTAATGAGTATGATATGGGCTTGGTTGTTGCTCTAATCCTATATCAGGTTGCTTGAGAAAGGAGAAATCTTTCTTTTTTAATTGATCAACTTACCGTCAACCAAAGAGGAAGAAAACCCAAAACAGAAGGAAGAGCAGCAAAGAAGATGCATGATAATGCAAGGGCCACACTTTGCTTGACCTGCAAACAATGTAAACAGTCACCAAAATCCAACTTTTCCCAACCAATAGCAAACAATGGAGATGTAAAGTACCAGCGAAGTTGTCTGACGAGCTTTTGCAATGCAAAATGGTACACTAGATATATCCTCTTGCAATAAGAGCACATCTGCGACAGCAATAGCAGTTGCACTAGCACGTTGAGCCAACACAATGCCAACAGTTGCAGCTGCAAGTGCAGGTGCATCATTGATACCGTCGCCTACCATTATCAAACCTCCACCTGAAAGCATAGCCAACCATTGTTATAATCTAATGCAATCTCGATTATTCCTGTACTACTTTGCTATCAAGAAAAACAAACTATTTCCATGATCACACATTACTAAAACAATAAAAAGCACCTTCTCTAAATAGAAGTAAAACATAGATTACCAGTAAACAGTTGCATATTAGTGACATAAAATTAGTTTTTTTTAAATATAACAAAAGGTACAGAGGCAGGCTTTCCATTTCTGATGGGTGTGCCAACAATAGGGTGGGTGGAGTATGGAAAGAGGTTTTGAAGGCTGAAGAAGTGATTAGATGGGGAAGAGTGGTGATGGGGGGTAGTGGTGATGGGGCTTAGATTTTGGAAAGATAAATGGATTGGGTCAACTGCATTAATGTCGTCCTTTCTTGCACTTTTTTGTGTTGTTGCTTTGCCTTTTGTGAGGTTATCTGAGTGTTTTGAGCGATTCAATGTAGGGATTATATGGGATGCTCGATTTAGAAAGGATCTACATGATGGTGAATTTTTTGACATTGTTTCTTTCTTGGCACTTTTGAATTCCCATGACTCATTCAAGCTTAATTCTAACTCCAACTCTCACAAGTGGTTGTGGAATAGCAATGGTCTTTTTTCTGTGCGTTCTCCATTTCAGGTGTTGACTGGTGGTAGAACTAAAGTGGTGTGTGTGAAATTCATCTAGAATAAGTTGGTCCCTACAAAGATACAATTTTTTGCTTGGCTTACTGAGATTGCTTTGAAACACCAGGGTTTTTATCTTGCTAGCAGATGTTCCTTTTGTTTGGAGGTGGAGGAAGATTGATGGCACCTCTTCATTGATTGCTCGTCTATCAAGAAATGGTGATAGTGTTTGCTGGGCCCTCATGATTGCACGGTTCAGTCTATTGAGTGCTTTTGGAGTGCTTGGTTGTCTCATAGAAAATTGGAAGATAGAAAGAAAGTGAAATGGTTTATGATACCACAAGCTTTATGATGGATAAGGTGAATAGAGTGGGATAATCAAATGTTTCTTGGAGAACAGTGTCCTCAATCCAAATGGAGAGCTAATGTTATAGAGGTGGTGATTAGAAGGTCCTCTGTGAATCCGTATGCAATTGGCAGTTCAGATAGGGAAACTCCTACCTGGTTAGAGGGATTGTTGGCTCTTTGAGTTGGTTGTCTTGGTTTTTCAGGTTCTCCCGATTTTTTGTTTTGTTTTGTTTACCTGTGTTCCTTCTGTGGGACCTTTTTTGTGTCTTTCCTGAGATTCTATCTCCTTCATAGTTTCATTTTTCTATTGGTTTTTTTTTGCAATGAAATTGTACTTTCACTGCTCAAAAACAACTTCTGCTGAACTGTCAGGACACAGAATACTCAACTGATAATATAGAAACTCACCCATGTCTCTTGAGGTGCTTTTTACATGATTAAGCTTATCCTCAGGCTTTAAGTTGGAATATATTTCATCAATGCCTACAGCTTTGGCAACACGAGAAGCACTTGAATTGTGATCCCCAGTTAGCATCATTACACGAAGTTTCCCTTTATTCCTTAAGGAAGAGATCACACTTGCAGTTCCAACTCGGGGTTCATCCTCAAAATGAAACAGTGTAACCTGAGTCATGTACAACAGTTAGACAGAGCTTCATCCATTATCTTGATGAAGTTGATGGAATAACATCAGAAACAATGACGTTGAATACATGAAGTGAGACTTGGAGGGGGAAAACACATGAATGGTACTGAATGAAGGTTGACTTTGTTTTGTAACAATGTGTAACTTAATGAGTGCTCAGTTAAGAAGTAAACAGAATACAACAATCAGCATGGTACATAACATTTAAATAAATAATAATGAGAGAAATTTATGCTGGAGTTGATGTCTTGCATTCCATTCCATAAGAATGGAAACAGAATATAATGATCACTGCAGTACATAACATTTAAATAAATAATAATGATAATAGTTTATGCTGAGGTTGATGTCTTGCATTCCAATTCTTTCCACAACACGAGATTTCAAACCCAGGACCACTGCAAGGTTTGGTCTACACAAATTATCCAAGTTATAAGACATGTATGTCACCACTCCTTCTAAGTGTCAATTTTATATTATTGTACCAGATTACATTTTTTTTCTACTTAAGCATCAGTTTTGCAAAACTATCCAATAAAAATATGTGGCTATCATATTGTGAAATATTATTTGCATGTGAATTAAATGAAAGTTGTATTCATAAAGTTTGGTATTAGCTGTGATGCTGACAAAACAAGGCGCATGTAAGATGCACAAGATAGCTTTGGAATTTGCTTTAAACTGTTTTGAAGTTATGTAAAACTATCCAATATAAAAATGCAGCTATCATATTGTGAAATATTATTTGCATGTGAATTAAATGAAAGTTGTATTCATAAAGTTTGGTAGTAGCCGTGATGCTGACAATACAAGGCACATGTAAGATGCACAAGATTGTTTTGGTATTTGCTTAAAACTGTTTTGAAATTCGGATAGTTAACTATAAACTAATTGATGAACGATGATTGACCAGCCACCAAGGTTCTAAATGTCAGTTTTGTGTTAGACTTTGACAAGTTAAAAAACAAACACATGTCGACAAAATATTGGTAATGTCGATATCGTGTTGGTAAAAACACAGTAAAAAAATCACATTTGTTCAGAAAACTTCTATATAAGTATCATGTCGGTAAATTGAAAATAAGACATGTGTCTGTGAAAGTTTGACGACGTACGTCGACATTTGGTACTATACCAGCCACCACCACATTATCAAGGTGCTTGTCTAGGCACCAAGGCATTAGAGGCAAGTTGGGCTTTTCACCAATCAACCTTCTAATTTTAATTTTTTTTAGATCCTTGTTCGAATTTATTTAATCTTGCTATTTTTTTGTATTTTTCAATGTCTTGGTGTTTAATTGTGTTTAGAATGGATATATCATTACATAATTACATATAATAATATACATGTCAGGGAAAAATCTGAAATTTCTTTTTTTATTTAATCTATGTTTGGCACCTAGGCAATGCCTAGGCACCCCAGCTTACTGCCTGGGCACCTTGATAGTCTTGCACTGCCACGACAATTTTTGGTGCTATGCACACTACCACAACAATTTTTGGTGCTATGCAGACTTTATTATCGATTATAGCTAATGTGGTGGAACTCCAGATCATGATTTTATCATAGACATGCAAATGTTTAATTAAAGTTCTTAACTTCTGCCTCATGGAAAAGAATGCTAATGTCAAAGTGAGATAAGCCAGAGCACAGGAGAAGAGTGAAGAAGGCATCGAAATACTTTGTAATGGCTGACCTTTTTATTGACAGATAGAGCTGCTTGAACAAATCCACTCCCATAAGTTGACATCTTTACAGCTTCCTTTAACTTCTCGGATTCAATATCAGATTTACAAAGAGAGGCAATGTATTCCACAGAACCAAGTGAAGCACTTGAGACATCAGTACCACTGATTCCTGACTATAATGGCATAATAAATAAATACGTGATTAGCAGTAACATCATTTGAATGAAAGAAACAAATCCTAAACACTTTGTAGAGCTGTTGGATTTTTAATGCAAGAAAAAAAAATCTATGAAATTGAGTTCCACCAAAGCAAGAACCACCTAAGAGTGGATGGTACTGATACATGGAAATCCACAGAAACTCCAGTAAAATGCACCCAGAAAGATATTGCATGTTCTAATATGGTAATAACATTTGTGTCAGTGGTATACCTATAAACAATTTCACCATATTTTGCAACCAAAAAGGTTCTTTGTTCTCAAATCAGGAGACAGCAAAAAATGGTGTTTACACAAATAAGATACCATCAATCTCCTGTTGGATAATATTGGTAATCTGTG